>LYNE01005147.1:4961-17925 GCA_001662545.1 Rosa x damascena
AAGAAAAAAGGAAAAAAAAGAAATTAAAATTGAAAAAGGAAAAAAATAAAAATAAAAAAAGGAAAAATGAAATTAAAAAGGAAAAAGAAAAAAGAAAAAAAAGAAATTAAAAAGGAAAAAGAAAAAAAGGAAAAAAAAGAAATAACTGAGGGGTATATTGGACATTTCACCCAAGGTCAATTCCTAATTTCCCGCGGAAAGGACCTATTAGACGGAAATTGAGACCTCAGGGACTTTTCAGATTAAATTGGAATGTCAGGGACTGAAACGATGAGAGAGACATAGTACAGGGACTAAACAGACTTTAGCCCTTTTTAATATAAGATGTTTGCTTTAATAAACTAAATTTTCAAATATAACTTTTATTTCATAACATTTATGCTTACATAATTGACAAACGAGGAAGAAGTACAATACAATTATTTGAAATACATAATCACCTAATTATTCTCATCCCCATCCCCATCCTCTCTAGGAATCCAAATTGTGCTTGAAGGGTCATCATTAGGCTGAGAGTTGGTGGATTCATCCATAGAGAAAGGTGAAAAGTGGGGTTGTGTAGGGAATCCACCGGTGTAAGGTGGTTGCAGATAGTATCCACCGGTGATAGGAGGTTGTGGGAATCCACCGGTGAAACACTACTACAAAAAGTGCATCACACAACACCAATCACACAACGGAACAGAAATCATCTGTTGTGTGTTTAAGTAAACTCTATTGCACAACGGTATTAGTGATGTTCTGTTGTGTGAACGTCAACAAAGTGATAACTTTTTTATCAGAATTACATTGCACAACAGAATTAAGTATTGTCCGTTGTCTGAGTCTTAAAAAATTTAGCGGCAAATTTTCCTCCACTCTGGAGTCTTGGTTGCCTCTTGAAACAATGAAATTTGGGCTACTAGGTACAACGGTTTCACTATTTCCGTTGTATGATTGAAAAACTGAACACCAAATTTTGAGGAAGCTTGCTTGAATGTCTTTTACTAGGTACACCAGTGCAAGCTGTAGAAATTGTACAACAGATTTAAGCTTTTCTGTTGTGTGAACTTAGATCTAGGCGGCAACATTTTGAGCCAAAATGCTGTAGGCGCCTTGTTTCCCTCCATGTTTCCACATTTTGATTTTATGGCGTGCACTCCTCCGACAGTGTTTTACGATTCTGTTGTGGGATCAACTTGCGAAATCAATAAAGTTTACTGTGTCCCCTAGACCTAACCATATCGTGTGCGAAAGGGAAAAATAGAAAACAAAACCTCTCGAACCTCTCGACCCTCTCTCACTCCTTCTCCGCCTTTCTTCCCCGATATACCGACCCAAAACCTCTGGACCCTCTTACTCCTCCTCCACCATTCTTCCTCGATATACCGACCCAATTCCCCATATCTTCTCCTCTTTCCTCTCAAATCCCCAAATCTCCTCTCACCATCCCCATCTCTCTCTCAAACCCTAAAGCAGCCGACAAAGGTTTGTTTACAGAAATTGAAAGATTCTGTGTTCTGGTACAAAGGGTTCTGGGTTTGTTATTAGGTTTGTCATTGGGTTTCTCAGAAATTAGGGGTTGGGGGTTGTCTCATCCTCTCTGCATCTGCTTAGATTGGGGGTTGGGAGTTGTCTCGACTTGAGATTTATAATCCAAGCAAGCTATTGAAGGAAGGAAAGCTCTGGGCTCTCTCTGACGCCGCAATCGAAACCCTAAGAAGCATAGGATGGTGCTTCGGAGGCGACTTCGAGCAACTCTAAGCGATGATCCTGATCCACTGGGCATTCGCCAACGAAACCCGCACGGTGGTGAAGTCAATGAAATCAGAGCTCTTCAACATGGATCTCAAATCTATCGGAGCCAAGTTGTTACCCAACCCGGCCACTCTTCGCAAGTCATCTCATCTTCTCGGTCCCAAAGTCCTTCAGGCAAATACACCTTCATCTGAATTTTTTTACTTACGCCTTTCAGCATAAATGTTTTGCTTAGAAATTTATGATTTTTTGTTAGTTTTGATAAGATAACTTGGGTTACAGACATTATGAGTAGCAATTAATGTTGAAGATTTTGCAAGAAATTCTAGTCGGTGGCTTTTGAAACTTGGTCAAAGTGATGGACATGGTGAGGTTCCAGCTATAGAGTACTCGCATATCCCTTCGTTCTCGGACGACGTCATTTCGGGCACTAAGGTAGTGTGTGTGGATTCATGCTTGGGCTTGATTTTTAACTATAGGCAAAACACTCAGAGCAGTGTTTGATTCAATTCATATGGATTTTGCTTGTAGCATGATGATGCAGTAAAATTGTAAGAATTAAGAAGGGTTAATAGTTAGGATGATACCAGCGTAAGTTGGTGCCGTTGAGAATTTTATTATGAAATTTTGAAACTATATGTTTATGGATCGAGTACCATTATTTGCTTCAGATAACAGCTTTTTCATACATATATATGGAGAAACTTGCAATTATACTTCCTCATTTCCTATATACTATGTTTGTTGGATATTGCTGCTGATGTAAACCTCGATATGCTTTTGAGGATATGTTTTTAGTGTCTGAACCCTAAACCCAGTTTCTTAAGTTATTTAGGTAAAGTAAACTGAGGGCATATATGAAGCAGTCTGTATCTTAAGTCATTTCTTAACATTTGTTTATGTGTCACTAGAGTTGGAGAGCTGGAGGTCCGCTCTAACTAGAGTTGCCGGATCTATCTGGCTGGGATTCAAGCAAATATGAGTGATTAATCTTAATTCAAAATCTCAATTAATTTTAGACCCTATAGTCTTAGTATGTCTGGCTTCTTTTTTCTTTTTTTTTTTCTTTTCTTTACTTCAGTGCAAATCTTACAATTTTGGCTCGAAGCTATTGTCATAGTGTTGAAGTTGTGATATACTTTGTTAACATGAAAGCTACCTATTTCTTTACTTTCAGTGGATTCATACTGATCTTAAAATGAATTTCAAAAGTTTTGAATCAACTAAGCTTTAGGAAAACCAATTTCTGTATATTGTGTGCTAANTTATGAATCCCTAGCCTTCTCTTAATTGGATTGTAATTTTTTGGTTTAGTCTTAGTATAAGTTTTTGTAGTAGTATAAATTGCTCGACCAAAGTTCTTGCTTTATATTTGGTTCTCTTTGTGTTCTTGTTTCTCGTTGGGTTCTTGGGTTTCTTAAGGTTATTCAGATTTTTTATATGCTGGGAGTTGTTATCTAGGTGAGTTGTGATTGGATATGGATTCCCTTATGTCAATTATGGTGTTCTAGTTTAGCTAAGGCACATTGTTGGGTTTTGTTGACAATCTTTTTAGGTTTGGTTGTAGCTGGAAGATTTTTCATTTATTTACTTAAGTTGAAAGATCAAAGTATTGATTGGTTTTTCTGTATATCAGCTTTGTCTGAGATACAAGCACTATGTCTGCTTAGGCTCCAACATTTCAATTAATTAGAAGTTTGGAACTGAACTTTTCAATGCGCTTTTCAATCATTTTGGTAAATATTGTCTATAAACTGAAGGATGACACAAAGACTTTATGTTTCAAGGAGTACACAAATAATTAGGGTGTACTATATTAAGTTGGTTAGAAATCTGGAAAAAAGTTTTAAATATTTCAAGTATAGGCAAAAGTTTGGTACTATATGCTTATATTTTATCTGTTTCTGACTAAATAGGATACGCAGAAATCAAATTTTGGGTCATCAGATTCCCTTGATAGCTTATTTGGCGACAAAGATGCAAGTAGTGCTCTGCAGGTTTCTAGTATTATTCAACCTAACTGGTAATCAGTGAGATTGTTTGTTATGGCCCTAACTGGTTTACTATGCCTTTTTATTTTATTTATTTATTTATTTTTTTAATATTTTTTATAGGTACCGCCGCCATTTTCTGCCGTCATTCATCTATGTAAACGTTGCATGCATCATACAGATCATGGTTCTGGTGCTTGTTTTGAATCAGAACGGATTGAGCTGGGGAAAAAACTCTCCCACTTGGATTCGATTCCGGTATGTTGGTCGATAATGTTTCGTCTTTCCTGATCAAGAGATAATAGAAGTGTGGCACCTTAATGTGCCTTGCGTATGTGTATATACTGGAGTGTATGTATGCATGGGAGGGAAATAGTTTATATGTGCTTTTGATGGAGAAAAGAGTAGGATACTAGGATGGTTCCAGAAACTGTTTTTGGTATGCACGTTTATTCTTTAATTTAATCAAACTAAATTGTAGTGAAATGCTCCAAGTCTATCATTGCACAAGAAATTGGTACATGTAACATGATGGTCATCCATGAAGTACCCCTCTGCCCTTTCCCCAATCATTGGCGTTGCTTTAAGCGTACACAGTTGATAAGTGTATATGTTATGATTGGGCACACCATTCACTTGCTACATTATAGGTGTATCTGTTACTTCCTTGATTCCGTGCTCCCTCAGTGTGTAATGCATGATTTAGTAATCTTCATTGACCTTGTTGCCAAAAAAGGAAAAAGTATAAAGCTTTCTCTGTATAAACTGGATGTATATGTACTCATTGGTTCACCTTCTTTGCGGCACACTCTTAGGGTGAATGGGGAGATACCTGACATGAATGATGCTACTCAAGACCATAAGAGGCTTTCAGAAAGGTAGTAGTTCACTGAACCTTTCTTGTAATCAGCTTATACTACATCATGAATTAGTTATTGTAGTTTGATCCTAGCTTTGCTATTCTGCTTTGGGTACTTTAATTGGGTGAACAATGCAAATCAGCTCTTACCAAGCAGCTGGCCTAATACTTGGGTTCATACTGGCTGATAGTATAGCAGAAAAATAACCATAAATTTTGAATATACTAGGTTATAATGTTTATAATGATAGTATAGCATGAATGTTTTCTTGTATTAGATTATGTTCTTCGTTTTGTTGACTGTGGTATCCTTTATTATGGTTATTATATATGTTGGGTTTTGATGCTCAGTTGCAAATAAGCTGCAAAGGTTTTAATTGGATTTTTATTAGTATTAATGAGCTTTTAAATGGGCATTTCTTAAAGCTTTAAGCTTTGTTTTGGAATTAGTTGATCTTTGGTAATGATGTTTTGAAACTATACTTGGTTTCAGCTAAGTTTAGAACTTGTTTAGGTAGAATGATTTTTAGTATAATGACTGAGCTGAACCAAAGTTGGGTTCTTTCCTCACTAGTTTGGATTGGGAATGTCTTAATTTGTTCATGATTAGTGTGAAGTACTGAGCTTTCTTGCTGGATTTAGTTGATCATGAATACGTTATTGATGTTACTAAACTATACTAAGTATCTGTTGGGTTTGGAACTTAATGATGAGCTGAACCAAAAATTAGAGTTCTCTATTCTCTATGAGCTAATTAATAGTATTCACTTTTTTTTTTCTGCAGGTTGAGACTGAAGTGTAAAAGTTGGAGCAGCTCAAGTCAAGTACGCTCAAAGAGATCATTCTGAAAAAGAAGTTGAAACTGGAGGACAAGCTGCTGTCTTGGCACTACACTATGCAAGTATGAGAGAACTTTAGTGGCAAAATTTTTCTCGATCACATTTGATTGTATCAGCTTTTGCTATCTTTCAATATGTAATTAGCTAGAATGCAGTAGCCATTAAACTAGCTAGAATGCCTTTTGTACGGTATGGATACATGAATGTATATATGATTGATAAATGCTAGCTCTACCAAAATGGTTGAATTAGAATATTTCACTGCCTAAATCTTATATTGAGCATTATTTTTGTGCAAATATTTCAGGTAAAGAACTGATAATGATCAAACAACAGTGAATTATATTACGTTGTATGAATATGCATATGTCGTTAATCACACAACAAATCACTTTTAATCACACAACGGTTCTTATAAAATTTTGTTGTCTCATTAGTACTCACACAACAGAAAGAATAGATATCAGTTGTCCAATCTTAACTCACATAACGGTATAGAAATAAGATGTTGTATGACTTGTGAAGAATTCAACACTGAGCCTCACACATACAACAGTTACTTTATGATACCTGTTGTGTGAAGGAACAACCAACAACAGTTGCAATATTTTTCTGTTGTATGATAAGTTAACCAACAACAGTATGTACTTACTTCTGTTGTCTGAGTGTTGTTTTTCTGTTGTGTGACAAGTTAACCAACAACAGTGTGTACTTATTTCTGTTGTCTGATCACCATCGAAAATGCGCCGCATCCAATTTCTGGCATTAACATGCGCAGAATTTGTGCAACGGTTATAAGCAGTGCGTTGTGCCTATGATATTCACACAACGGCGTTTCACCGTTGTGTGAGTGTTCTCATCACACAACATCGAGATAGACGACAGACATGGTCCACATCACACAACAGATTTCCACCGTTGTGTGATGCAGTTTTTGTAGTAGTGAAAGGAGGTTGTGGGAATCCACCTGTGAAAAGAGGTTATGGGAATGCACCACCGAAATGTGGTTGCGGATTGTATCCACCCATAAAAGGTGTTTGAAAACTTGACCCACCGTTTGTTTCATCATCTTCTCTCTCCGCTATCTTCCTTTGCTTTCTTTTCCAATAACGCTTTTTAGTTGGCGACATCTGACTTGTATCCATCTCCATAATTGGTCTTCCCTTTCTTGAATTAGAAATGACTTTTTTCGCATATCCATTTGTAAGCGTATACACTCTCGTTGATGTTCCTCTTAGAGAGTTCGAGCAAATTTCTCATCGAGTTTTTTCTTGACAACGGTTTCATCTTTTTGGATGCTCGCTATACTCTCGACAGCGGTTGACAAAGCACTGGAATCCTTGGCTGCCTTCTTTCATTACCGAATTGCTTCTTTCACAGCCTTCCTTTCTTGAGGCCTCACCAAAGGATCTGGAGTTTGATCAGCAATTACCTCATCTACATCCATGTCCAAGTTGATGGGAATATTAATAGATGGTTGTGTGTGCATCTGTTGACTTCGTTCCTTTGATGTTCCTCCAGCTGTATGGCTAGGGATGTCTCTAAATTGTTGAAAGCCCTTCACAACCTCGTAACATTCTAAACTCTGAAAATTGTATCTTTGTTTCATCCCTTTTCTCTTCATCCCGACATGCCACAATTTATGTGCTCCATCAAGCTATGTTATTTTAAAAAGAATAAAAAATTCAATTAGTACAAATATAAAAGCCATTATAATTAACTAACTATTATCAAGTAATAATTTTAATTACAATGTATCTTGTATTTGATGTAAAAATCAATTAGTACAAATATAAACACCATTATAATTACTTCATTATTTATCAAATAATAATTTTAATTATAATGTATGTCGTATTACAATCAAAATCAATTAGTACAATTATAACGGTATTATAATTACTTCATTATTTATCAAGTAATAATTTTATTTATAATGTATCAAGAAATTAAATTATTGGATTAAATTCAGTTTACCCCCCCTGAGGTTTGGGGATAATTTCATGTTAGTCCCTGTGGTCTCAATTTAATCAGAAACACCCCTGAGTTTTCCAATTTCAGTCGGCCGTGTCCAATTTCTTAGAATCTGTTTAAATTGGATGTTAACTCTGACAGTAGGGCTTACTTCAAGGGCTAAAAGGGTCATTTCAAGATAAAAACACCTCAGGACCAAAAAATAGAAAACCACAACCATATTCGACCTTCTCTCTCCCCATTCCTCCTCCTCCTTCTCCTTCTCCTACTTCAGATAACCCCATTAACCCTAAATCAACACTGAAACACTAAGGCCGGACTTCAATTTTAGATCTAAAGCCCATTCTAAAACCAATACCCATTCTCTTAAAGAAAAAAAAAAATCAACTTTCCAAATTTGTTCAAACCCAAGAGTTCGACTGAAGATTCGAAGTGGAGAACCCGCGATTGGGGACTATGTCGATGTCCGACATCAGGAAAGCAACTTCCTCCTGCCATCCTCTTATGCCCAACATTTCTCTCCCTTACTTTTAATTTTGGGAGATTTTCCCTTACAGCTTTTGGCTTCAGTATGTTGATCTCGTTGGCGGAGAGGGACAAGTCGCCTGTCATCACCTTGACGGCAGATCGTCGTTGTCAAAGGTATCTCTGAAGACGGAGGAGTCGGCTATTCTGTTGGCTTCACTGAAGAATTGGGTGGCCTTCCACAGGTCTTTGATGGCAATTCTGAGAGAGATGAAGGTGAAGAGTGATAAGTAGGAGGAGACAGCCAGCTTTGACGCCGATGTCGATGAAGACCTACTTCTTGTTGGAAGACCCACTTGGCGATAAGGGAGGCAGCGGTGACGACGGAAGAGGAGGAGGAGGAGAAGAAAGGTCGTCTATTCACCCTTATCAAGTTCTGGGTTCTTACTTCTTTGTTACAAAGGTTGAAGCTTTTTGTGTTTTGAAGCTTATTAGCTATCAAAGTTTTGACCTTTAACTGTTTGATGAACTGGGTTTATGTTCATTTTTGTGGTTAGTGTGGATATCTGGAATTGGTATTTCAGATTTTGTAACCGGAAAAGGAGTGTTGGTTTTAGTGTGGTTCAGGTGGAGAGATGAAAGAAGAGGATCAAGGAAGAAGTGAAGTTTGTTGTTTTTGTTTTTTGGTCATGAGGTGGTTTTGTCTTGAAATGATCATTTTAGCCCTTGACGTGGGCCCCACTGTCAGAATTAACGTTCAATTTGGACGGATTCTGAAAAATTGGACACGGCTGACTGAAATTAGAAAACTCAAGGGTGTTTCTGATTAAATTGAGACCACAAGGACTAACATGAAGTTACCCTCAAACTTCAGGGGGGTAAACTAAATTTAATCCTAAATTATTTATCAACAAATTCATATCTAATCAATCGCATTCGAACCGCTCGATCTTGTACCAATTATGAGCTTGCCTTAATGCACAATGCCACTCATAGAGTTCTATCTTCAAATTTTTCCACCTCCCCACAAAAGCTGAAGTTGATTGGACCTTTCCACTCCAATTTGTGGCATAGTGTTGCTTCACACCCTCCCATAGATATGTTTTCTTTTTATCTTTACCGAAAATCAGATTTTCGCTGACATATTTTCAAGACTTGCACAATTGAATGTCTTCCTCATTCATCCATCTCGTCCCGAATTTTCATCTATGCCTTCTTCGCCATGTGTAGCCATATTGGAATATAAAAAAATTTGGAAGATGAAAGCTATAGGAAGAGGAGGAAGAAAAACTTGTCTAACTATGAAAGATAATTTTTTGGGTGTGAGATGTAAAATAAATGGTAGGTATTTATTGAGAAATTTTTAGCATTTTTTTTTTGTTACCGTTACATATATATTCATACATAATAATTAGAAACCGTAGGATCTGTAGATTAATTGAAACCAACGGCTTAGATTCATTGACCGTTGATTTCAAATATCAAAACCACCCAACGGCTAGCTTCCCCGTGGAGGAGACTATCCCCTTCATTGTTGCTACACAACAAAATCTCGCCGCAGCACGCGCTCTGACTTTTCAGCGCTACACGACAAGGTTTTGGCCTCCACGCTCCATGCTCCTCGAGTCTCTCTCTCCACCGAGCTAGTTGTCGTCAGCCACGACATGGTGTGGGCCGAGCTGGCAACCGGCTTGCTTAGGTCAAAAATTGGTCAGCACCTTCGCCTTTTTCTTGGCCTGGGTCACGAAAGGCCAATCTGAAACTAGTCAAAAGCCCACTGGTGGAAACAAGTTTTTGAGAAATCATGGTCACCACCTCAGCAATCATAGTTGGAGGCCGATTAATTGCAAACAGCTGAACATGCTCTTAAAAGAGGGCTAAATGTAGCTCTTTGACCAGTCCAGGCCGAATTTAAAGAGACCACTCTCTTTAGGCACCCCATCCGATTCCATAAATAAATAAAAATAAAATAAAAAGAAAGAGTAAAGAGTAGCGTCACTCTCAATGCGCACTAGGCTTGTATATATAGTTGTATTTGTTCTTCCTGCGTTTTTCTCCTTGTTTATGAAAGTATTATTTGAGCAGAAACAAAATTACTGTCAATACGTATCATCAGTCTTAGTTGATAGGTGAAATGCCCATTGATGGCTTTCTATCAATCCAAGCTTTTTGCAACACATTAATCTGATAATACAATAAACAAAACATGTTTAGAATTCCACTACGATACTTGAAGAGGTGAGTAAGTGACGTATCCAGCATCTTATATTGAACTGAAATATGCCAATGCCATGGTATGTACGCTGTGTTTTGGAGTTTCCTAAGCCATTCCTCAAAAAGTAAACAGGAGTGCGAGTTTAAGTCTGTCTTTCTTTGTCCAGTAAATCAAGCAACGATGGAGGTCCATCGTTTTCAGCTTTAGTCATCCAACCGCTTTTCATGGGTGTTTCTTGGAAGCCCAAGAATAATGAAACTTTTTTTTTTCTCTTCCTTGGAAATTCATATGTTATATCATTTCAGTCATGACTTTGAGTTCCTCGAAATTTTTTGAAATTTTCAGTACATTTCCGCGAAATTCTTAATTTTCGAAATATATACACACACAAAATATATTTAAAAATTTACACTAAAATTTTGTCCGAAATTTCTCATTAACGAAGTTTTTTACTCATATTTTCATAGAGAAAATATGAAATTTTGATTTATTTTTTTTCCAGTCAAGTTCAATACAATAAAAAATCTTTTTGTTTTTATTTGCTACTAAAATCATTTCCAAAATTCATGTATTTGGGAGCAGTATTGTATGATAATAAATAGAAGCAGTTCAACCATATGGATCAAATCACATCATAGTAACACTTATTCTTAATACTTTATGAAATTGAAACTGAAACAGAAGTTTTTTTTTTTTTTTGAAGAATATCATGTCGATATATTAATATTAACTCAGATCAGAAAGGACCATTACATATCCTCCCTCTACCATCTATGGGTAGATAAAGAGTTTGTGGTAAACCACATCGATACATAGATTAGATCCGATCATTTGACGGTACCATGCTCACTTATTCAAGAAAGCATATAAACTATATTACCAAAGACAAGTAAATAGGCTAAGATCAAAATAAATAAACTAAATTTTCTCCTTACCCTTCACACTAGGGCTTGGAGGCTTGCTAGGGCAGATCACATTCAACACATCTTCAGCAGATACCTTCTTAGTCTTGGAAGGATTTGTCACGCCCCGAATTTTGAATAACAATGAATTCAAATCCGAAAGATGAATACAACTAAAACAAATAAAGTCCTGAATTTTTTTCTCATAAACAAACCACACCACACGCCACTCAAAATTCCAAATCCCGAAATCCTCGAGTTAAAATTTACAACTCATACTCATAAGGTAAAATTGTAAAGCTCTAAATGAGCATGACAAACCTCACAAAAGAAATGCAAATAAATTGAATGCTGCGACCCTAGACAACTCGGTCACCGCCCTGATTCTCCTGACCTGCAGGAATAACCGCTACACCATAGAATAGTGCACCGGGATTGCAAACAACAAACCCGGTAAGCTTTTTAAGCCCGTATGAGTAAACTCAATTAAAGTGACTCACGTCACGCATGCTTATAATTTCTCAACACGTGAGATAAATTAAAGCAGCTATAATCAACTCCACAAAACACATATGAATTTAAAATCTAATAAGATAAAAATCGGTAATACCAGCGTAGAAAATTAGTTCAGGAGATTACATTAAAAATCACCTCCACAATTCATTCGAAATCAAGTCCCACAAGAATGACAAAGGAAAGGACACCGACACTTTCTTGTAACACAAATATACCCATGGGCACACGATAACTCAAAATTATTCCCTATGCAATATATTGGCAGACAAACTAGAGCTCTAACTGAATCATAACCTGTCACCCCCGTCAGGGTTCAGCCTTACGATAATAATTGCCTCATTACCAATGTGATAAAAGGTCCTTAGGGCCAAAACATTCAATGTACAATTTCATCAATCACTCACATGATGGATCGTACACCAATAATCAAAGTACAATTTCATCAATCACTCACATGATGAATCGTACCCCGATATTCAAGTACAATTTCATCAATCACTCACATGATGAATTGTACAATTTCATCAACACCATAAAATCAACACTTCCCAAAATACCATAAGTAAAATTTCATCAATCACTGACATGAAGAATTGTACAATTTCATACACACCATAAAACCAACACTTCCCAAAATACAACACCATTCAATATATATTTCACGTAAATATATTGTCACGCCCCTGATATTTAACACAAATAAAAATCGATATATAATCTCATAATTATACATGCGCGATCGTTCAGCCATCAATACAAAATACAGAGAGACATCTTCCCTTTACAGCAAGTACATATTGATGCCCTGAACCGACAATTTCAAATATTGACCCGCTCCGTAGAGTCATATATTAAAAAACGTACGAATTAAATTGTCATCACAAAATAAAACGTAAATGCTCCTCAGAGCTTACACATAGCGGAAGTCATAACAATGGCAAGGCCAACAAAATTTACTTTCTACCCGTTCAGCTGCTAACAAGCTACCTCAGCTTCAGCCACGATTACCCTGGCCTGCAGGATTAACCCCTACACCAATAGAATGGTGCACCAGGTTTCCACACAACAAAACCCGGTAACCTTATGAAAGCTCGTATGAGTAACTCATGAACATCAATCAACAACTCACACACATCAGCTAAAGGAAACCATGCAACCATGATTCCTTCTAACACTCCATAACCTTTCCATAGAAAGGACAACATAAATCACTGCTGTGAAAATGTTCTATTTGCTAACTTAACCATCAAGAAGCAATTCAAGTCTCATCTAGACAATAAAAGAAGAATACTCTAGGAGTTCTCCTTTAACTACATACTTATGAGTCTCCAGCAACCTCGACCGTTACCCCCATAATCTATAACAGCAGATAGACTATAGCTCTATTGAAATCGTAACCACTCGTTCGGCCACGGACGTGATTACCTATTTCCTGCCTTGGTCACCATCTGCGACCTGTCACCATC
>LYNE01005147.1:18019-28378 GCA_001662545.1 Rosa x damascena
TAATTGAAATCTTGTCAGTGGTCTCCTGCACAATCTCAGGACCCAATAACACCTTATCTCTCGCTTCTGCCTAGCAGATCGGAGATCTACATGGCCTACCATATAGAGCCTCATATGGTGCCGTGCCAATACTGGAGTGATAACTGTTGTTGTAGGAAAATTCAATCAACGGCAGATGATCCTCCCAACTTCCCTTGAAGTCCAACACACAGGCTCTCAACATATCCTCCAACACTTGATTCACTCGCTCAGTCTGCCCATCAGTCTGAGGGTGAAATGCCGTACTCACATCTAAATCAATTCCCATGGCCTTTTGGAAACAGCTCCAAAATTTTGAAGTAAACCGAGCATCACGATCAGAAACAATTGACACAGGCACACCATGAAGTTTCAAGATTACCTCAATATAAAGCTCGCACAACGTGTCAACCGAATACGTCATTGACACCGGAAGAAAGTTCGCCGATTTTGTCAAACGATCCACAATCACCCACACTGCATCGTGATTTCGTTTGGACCTAGGCAGTCCAGTGACAAAATCCATTGATATCTGCTCCCACTTCCATACGGGAATAGGTAACGGCTTCAACATACCTGCAGGTTTCTGATGCTCAGCCTTCACACGTTGGCAAGTAAGACACTTGGAAACATACTCTGCCACATCCCTTTTCATTCTATTCCACCAGAATTGCCTCCGCAAATCCCGATACATCTTGGTGCTTCCAAGATGCACAGTATACTGCGATCGATGTCCTTCACGAAGAATCTCTCCCTTGAGGTCAACACGATCCGAAACATACAACCTATGGTTCATCCGTAAACCACCATCCATTCCCACCGACCACTCCGATGGAACGCCAATGGACGAATCCGTAGCTAACTCTGCCAACTTCGCACGTGAGAACTCATCCTCTGTTTGACCCTGGATGATCCTGGAAATCAGGGTAGGCTGTACCGTGACACTTCCAAGGAAACTCCCATTCTTAACTCTTGCTTGCACAAGGTCAAACTCAGATGCAGTCTCCAACATAAGCCACTCCTGAACCATAACATAAGCAACAATACCTCTGGGCTTCCTACTCGAAGCATCCGCCACCACATTAGCCTTTCTTGGATGATATTCCAAGGTGAAATCATAGTCCTTTATGAGCTCCATCCACCTTCTCTGTCTCATGTTCAATTCCTTCTGAGAGAACAGATACTTCAAACTCTTATGATCCGAAAAGAGTTCGAACTTCTCCCCATATAAGTAATGCCTCAAAATTTTCAAGGCAAACACAACCGCAGCTAACTCCAAATCATGAGTGGGGTAATTACGCTCATGCACCTTCAACTGTCTAGAGCCATAAGCGACAACACCGCCGTGCTGCATCAACAACACCCCAAACCCTGATGAGACGCATCACTATAGATGACTAAACCACCACCGCTTGTGGGAATAGTCAACACTGGGGCTATGGTCAATCTAGCCTTCAACTCATTGAATGCTCGCTCACATTCCTCAGTCCACACAAATTGGACATCCTTCCTGGTCAACTTGGTCAGAGTTGAAGCAATGCTAGCAAATCCCTCAATGAATCTCCGATAATAACCTGCCAAACCCAGAAAACTATGTACCTCAGTAACCGTAGTGGGTTGGCCCCAGTTCATCATTGCTTCAACCTTGGAAGGATCCACAGAGACTCCATCCTTCGAAACTACATGACCAAGGAACTTGACCTCCTTTTTCCAAAATTCGCACTTCTCGAATTTCGCAAAAAACTTCTTTTCTCTCAAAATCTGTAGCACAATCCGCAGATGCTTATTATGATCCTCCAACGTCTTGGAATAAATCAAGATATCATCCACGAACACCACCACGAACTCATCCAAGTACAGACTGAACATACGGTTCATCAAGTCCATAAAGGCAGCAGGTGCATTGGTTAGACCAAAAGGCATGACAACAAACTCAAAGTGTCCATACCTAGTCCTAAAAGCAGTTTTAGGAACATCATCATCCTTCACCCTCAACTTGTGATATCCAGATCTCAAATCGATCTTCGAGAATACAGCAGCTTCCTTAAGCTGGTCAAACAAGTCATCAATCCTAGGTAAAGGGTACTTATTCTTGATCGTCACCTTGTTCAACTGCCGATAATCCACACACAACCGTAGTGAACCATCATTCTTCCTCGCAAACACCACAGGTGCACCCCAAGGAGAAGTACTAGGTCTAATGAACCTCTGTTCAAGTAAACCACCAATTTGCTCCTTCAACTCTTTAAGTTCAATTGGTGCCATCCGAAATGGTGCCACTGATACAGGTGCAGTACCTGGTATCACATCGATAGCAAAATCCACTACCCTCCTTAGAGGTAACCCTGGTATTTCCTGAAATACATCACTGTACTCGGAAACAACAACAATCTCTGCCATAACCGCAACACAACTCACTGACTCCACATGAGCTAAGAATCCTGCCCTCAAAGCAGTATCTGACCTAAGACACCGATAACGGAACACCGGCTGTCCAGGTATATGAAATGACACTACCATTTTAAAGCAATCAATCATAGCATGATTTGGTCTCAGCCAATCAATACCCAAAATAACATCATATGTATGATCTGCTAACACAATCAAAGTTGCAGAAAGCTCCCTACCACCGATCACAATCAGACATGCATCACAAAACATATCAAGCTCAAGGGAAACACCAAGTGGGGAAATAACACACAAGGGTCTAGCAAGAGGCCTAGGAGTCAAACCTAACATATCAACCACAGAGCTAGATATGAAAGAGTGGGACGCTCCCGTATCAAACAACACTCTAGCAAAGAAATCAAATAAAGATAAGGTACCTTCCACTCCGGTATTCTGCTGACCAATAGAAAACACCCTAGCCTGCCCCTAAGGCTGTTGCCTCTGCTGGCTCCCTTGTCCCCTACCCTGTTGGGTACAATCCTTTGAGAAGTGCCCCGTCTGGCCACATGTGAAGCATGCCAAGTTCTTCGGTTTCGTGCAAGCTCGAGCAACATGGCCCATCTCATTGCAATTGAAACACTTCGGGTTTGCCACCTGCCTATTAGGTGTAGCTGCAGCCCTAGCTGGCGCCTTCTGGTTAGTCCTCTGTCTCTTCCAAAATCCACCTCGATTCCCAAATGCTTTACTGCTCCCTACAGTTGCCTTTCCCTTTCTTTGGAAATCCCTCTCAGCCGATTCATGTTCCTGGAAAGTCAAGTTCTCCTGCTCAATGGCCATAGCCTTAACGAAAATGAGCTCCACCGTCTTCAGTTCCAGAACAGCGACATCGCGCCAGATCGAAGCATTCAATCCCCACTGAAACTTCATAGCTAAGCTCTCAGCATCCATCTGCCTCACAAAGCCATACAACCTTGAGAACTCAGACTCATACTCCCTCACACTCTTAGTCCCTTGGACTAACGAGACAAATTCCCTTTCCAATTGCTCCCTCACAGAAGGCGGAAAGTACTTCTTCTTGAACAGTTCCACAAAACCGTCCCAGGTCATGGTGGACACATCCATCACTCTCTGTGTGCCATTCCACCACACCCGTGCATTGCCTTGGAGCATAAATGTGGCAATCTTCCTCTTCTCAATGTCGTCGCAAACGACCATCTCGAAGTAGGTCTTCATGTTCTCGATCCACTGATTTGCCAACATGTGATCCATACCTCCCTGAAATGGGACTCCTCCCAACCTCGAAATTTCCTTTGCCAACTTCGACAAACGAGTGGGATCTACAACATCCACAACCTCCACAACAGGTGGAACAGGCAGCTCAACATTCGATGCCTCCACATCATTCTCGAACATCTCCTCAACAGGAGGAGGAATCCTACCCCTACCTCGGGCTCTACCCCTGCCTCTGGGTCTACCTCGACCCCTAGCTCTGCCTCCTTGAGATTCCATCACCTAAGGAGCATAACAACATATGGTTAATACCTGTATAACACTCAAACACAAGTATAAGTCAACGCTATGACTCGATCAACCACAACACTACGTCAGAGGATACAATTCCATCCCCTACGTCAATATTGAGTTGAAACTAAAGGTCATCATTCCTCAAAAGTCTTTAACTCATAGAAGCTACATCTAGCTCCTACACTTCATCCCCTGAGCCGACACTACCCTGACGACTCACATCCTACCGCTCACGACATACCCAATGACTATATCAATACCGAAGAGCATCTTATGGGGATCCGCTATAGAAGGGCCATCACCCGAGGAGTATTGATTGTCACCAAATATGTACCTTACGCTCTGATACCAATTTGTCACGCCCCTGATTTTTAACACAAATAAAAATCGATATATAATTCCATAATTATACATGCGCGATCGTTCAGCCATCAATACAAAATACATTGAGAGACATCTTCCCTTTATAGCAAGTACATATTGATGCCCTGAACCCACAATTTCAAATATTGATCCGCTCCGCAGAGTCATATATTACAAAACTTACGAATTAAATTGTCATCACAAAATAAAACGTAAATGCTCCTCAAAGCTTACTACATAGTGGAAGTCATAACAATGGAAAGGCCAACAAAATTTGCTTCCTACATGTTCAGCTGCCAACAAGCTACCTCAGCTTCAGCCACGATTATCCTGACCTGCAGGATTAACCCCTACACCAATAGAATGGTCCACCGGGTTTCCACACAACTAAACCCGGTAAGCTTATGAAAACTCGTATGAGTAACTCATGAACATTAATCAACAACTCACACACATCAACTAAAGGAAACCATGCAGCCATGATTCCTTCTAACACTCCATAACCTTTCCATTGAAAGGACAACATAAATCACCGCTGTGAAAATGTTCTATTTGCTAACTTAACCATCAAGAAGCAATTCAAGTCTCATCTAGACAATAAAAGAAGAATACTCTAGGAATTCTCCTTTAACTACATACTTATGAGTCTCCAGCAACCTCGACTGTTACCCCCATAATCTATAACGGCAGACAGACTATAGCTCTATTGAAATCGTAACCACTCGTCCGGCCACGGACGTGATTACATATTTCCTGCCTTGGTCACCATTTACGACCTGTCACCATCTGTGACATGTGGTTTTCAGACCCCGTCTGGTCTCATAATCAACATTAAGGTCACCATCTGTGACACGTGATCTTCAGACCCCGTCTGGTCATGAATTCAAACATCAAGGTCACCGTCTGCAACCTGTCACCATCTATGACATATAATCTTTTTAGACCCTGTCTAGTCTTAAAGTCAAACGTTAAGTAAGTCGCACCCGACCTAAAAACGTTACAAATATTTTGTTTCGGCTTTCCCAATCCTTGCTCACCATCTGTGACCCTTGGTACAAAGACCAATACATCTAAAATGAGTCACGCTTGACTCAAAATGTAACATCAAGCTCAATACTTTTCAAACAATAGAAAACATATTTTTCCACAATATTGTTTCCTGAAAATTCACATTCAACAATAATATGAACACCATCATGCATATTATTCATCACAATCATCCACAAGGATATATATATTTCACGTAAATATATATATATATATATATACGTAGTCATTCGCTCAGGAATGCCTACTAATACCAACTATAGTTTGCAATTAAATAAATAACGCCAAAACAATAATGGTAACTCTGTTCTTAAATGAACCTTGTGAGATTACTCACCTCGAAACTCCCGCTGCCTCTTCAATATAGCACAAGGCCGCCAATCCACAAAATAACCATCCAATGTACTTCGTCAAGTACCTAATCACATACGGTTCCAACTTAGTAACGATTCACATTTGATTTAAGTTCGAAACCCCTGTTTTGAACTAAAATCCCCAAAGTGGCGCCAATCGAGGTAAAACCACATCCGAGATCTCCCAAAGTCTCCGGAATACTTCCACGATCGATGTGACCAAACCACAAGTCGATCGGACGCTCGAATCCTCACGGATCGAATAAATTGATCAGTATGAAACTGCAAAAATCATAACAATTCCATACGAACTCCAAAATTTGCATATTATATATCAAAACGCTTGTATCAACAAGTAGAACATATATAATACCAAAAACAGTTCCCTACATGGCCTGAAAGCCACTAGAAAGCCGCCACTGACGGTGGTGTACCGCCGCTGGCCAAAATTCAATATTTCACAAAACTCCCAACATGAAAGCTATTCATCTAGGCATGCTTGTGAATTTTCATACCAAGCTCGAAGTCAGAAAACAAGCATAAAGGGTCGAAAACTACCTCAGAAGCTTTGGATTTTTGCTTAAACTGAGTTGGACCGATTTCCACGTAAATCGATCAAAACAAACACCATAGATAGATTTAGGAGCCTTCTTTGAACTCAACCAAGGAAGCATGAAGCCACGAAGTCGTCGGAGTTGTGTTTTCTGGCCGGGTCCGAAAACACCAACTGCGTCGCCTTGTTGCGCCGTTCACGGTGGATATCGCCGCTAGAGGATACCACAAAGACGACCAGAAGGAGGAGATGAACCAGCTGACCAAGTTTCACGACCAGAGACCACTGGAGCTGCGAGTTCCGGCCGGGTCGGATCGCCGGGTTCGGGTCGGGTCAGACAGAAAATTTCGTCTCTGAAGGAGTCGACCGAGAGAGAAGAGAGAGAGAAAAGATAGTTTCCTGAAAAGGAAATGAAAATTATGAAGATATTGTCTGATTTTTCT
Organism: Rosa x damascena; assembly: GCA_001662545.1. Lineage (NCBI taxonomy): Eukaryota > Viridiplantae > Streptophyta > Magnoliopsida > Rosales > Rosaceae > Rosa > Rosa x damascena. The sequence goes on from LYNE01005147.1 coordinate 24,709, forward strand.
CTATTTATACTAAAACGAAAACTTCTTCCGATAGCCATAACTTTCTCATACGAACTCCAATTCTCGCGTTCCACATGTGCACGAACTCGTATCGATGCGCTCTACAACTTTCGTGAAAGAAGTTTTCCAAGAATCCCAATGTATAAAAAGTCAAACTTCACACGACCCCCTAAACTATGAAATTCGAATAATCACACATACGAAAACCATCTCACTTCACATACAACCTATGAATAAAGCACAATAATTAATAATTATTCGTACAACTGGTCCATTATTAATTACCAAAATTACATAACAGAAATCCAGGTCATCACATATATATATATATATATATATATACGTAGTCACCCTCATAGGAATGACCACTAATATCAACTATAGTTCATATGCATTCAAAATCGGGAAATTCATTTTTATAAGAAAAACTTGTGTTTACTCACCCATGGACTGTAGGGATCAAGTCCATTTTATTTAAAAACAATTATTTATTTTCAAAAAATAATTTCCACAATTTATCGAATAAATAGAAAAATAGCAAGATTTGGTTCGTAAATGAACCATGTGAGATTTACTCACCTCTAACTCCAGCTGCGTCTTCTATCAACCAAATCACAATATCTCAATCGTTCGTCAACTCAAACAATCAAGTGCGGTCTTAACTCAGCAAACGATTCATAAAATATACTTAAACGATGATCCAACGATCGGATCCTCACCAATGACCACAAAAAGTCATCGGGACAATTATACGATCACCATATCAAAACTACAAGTCGATTGGACGGCCCGATCCTCACGGATCACAAACCGAATTATCGAAATCGTAAAATTCATAACTTAATCATACGATCTCCAAAAATTAAGTGTTGTATGTTGAAATGATCGTATCGACATGTAGAACACAAAAATGGGCAGAAAATGCCCTTGAGGTGGCCGGAATTAGAGGCAGAGCCGCCGCCGACCACAGCCAACGGTGTCGGGGCCAGGCTTGTCCTCTTCATTTCATCGAATTGAACAACTTTCCTAACTTTCATGAAGTCTTAAAACGAAAGGAAGTGGTCGAATTACCAAAAACAGTCGTGTGTGGCCAGATTTTTTCAGAAACCGACGATGCTCCGACGAACATGAAAAACTTCACTTCAGGTGCTTTCCTTCTTGGAGCATGATCAGGAGGTTGAGATGAGTTCAACAAGCTAAGAAACTCGAGTTTTAGTGGCCGGTAACTCAAGATATCGTCGTCGACCTCAATCGGACCAAAACCAAAACAAGCTTCCTACCGCAGCTGCAGGCCGTTACGCGGTGCAAGGCTTCCACTGGCAGCTGCGAAAGGTCAAGGCAAAGCTAAGGGAAGAAGTTTGGCGAGGATTGGTGGCCGGAGGAGTGAGATATCGGCCGGAGAAAACGTACTCTGTTTTCGGCTCGGGGAGAGGAGAGAGAGAGAGAGAGAGAGAATAGAGCCGGCTGCCAAAAATGGAAACTGACACTTTTGGAAAATTTTCAAAAATAGTTAGGTATTTATACCCGAAATGGAAACTTTTTTCAAATGCGATAACTTCTTCATACGAAATCTGATTCTTGCGTTCCGCCTATGCATGAACTCGTATCGATGGGCTCTACGACTTTCGTGAAGGAAGTTTTCCCAAATTCAGTACGTATAAAAAGTCGACTTCGTAACCCCCCCTAAAATGTGCATTTCGAATAATTATTCGTCCGAAAAAATAATTTCACTTCACTCTCGAACCATGAAATCATACTAACGAACACTTTATTAATTCAAGGAAATTCCAAGACATTAATAACAAATTTCCGGGGTCTTACAGGATTTTTGTTCTTTGACCCTAAAGGTCTAGCCTTCTTCTTTTTGATTGGCAGCGATTCCTCCTTCTGTAGTGTACCTTCTTTAGTAACCAAAAGTCCTCCTGGAGCTTCAATCAATCCAAGAGATTTGGCATAGAATTTGGTGTGGAACTTCGGGACTTTCAGCTTATTTGGAATCCCAGTCATACTCTCTGATGCTTCACCAAGTAGAAGCTTGAGTTTCTTTGGGGAGGAGAAGGGAGAAGGTGGCTTGTTGCGCTTCAAATCTGCCAACGTCACCTCAAAAGGTACCAAAGCTAGGGCATCCTTACTAGTGCCCTCAGATCGAGTAGTTGCAGCTTGTTTCTCCACATTAGCATTGCTAATAACTATTGGCCTTATAGACTTATCACCGGATCCAAATAGGTTGCGTGCTACAAAAGGTAAGATTGGTGTTTGCACACCCTGGAACTTGAATGCACCATTAACAAACCTGTTCTCAGCAAAGCCCATGAATGACTTCGGCAGAGGGAGACCACCTGACAGACATCTTGGGCATGGTAAATTAGGTTACACTTCCTGCATTTACCGATCAGGTTTTCGAAGAAGAAGTCTATCTCAGCCACAACTCCAGGAGCAAGTTTCAGAGTCAACGTATGGATAAAAGGTTTAGAGATGTCGTGTGACACCCGAACCTTGATCTTACCAGTGTTATCAAAGCTTTTGATCTATTTCCTAGTATGTTCCCGCCATAGAGGCCACATTCATGATGGTTCGCTTCTCTTCCATAGCGGGTGGGATGTTGTTGATGCGTACCCAAAAGTAGAGGGTTTCCAGCAGTACCGATTGAGGCGTGGCAAGACCATCATAGGTTTGCATGATCACAGGGGCTTTGTTGAAATACCATGGCCCCCCTCTGATCACCTTATTTCGATCCTTCCTCTGATCAAAGGAGAAGACGTACCTATTTGGAGGCCCGATCTTGTACCTTAAATGAGCCATCCAGTACCCAGATACGTCGAAAATGACGCTGCAGATCTGCACTGTTGCATGCTTTCCTCGTCAAAGGACGAGCTAGCAAGAAAGCATGAGATCCTCGTGCCATGGATCCACCAGCCATGTGGGAGAGATCAACAATATCGCCCCCAGCCAGAGCAAGCGATGCGGCAAAAGTAGCTGTGACATCCTTGATGGAGGCCATGATGCAGTTGGAGAATGGCGTCGTAAGCACTCAACGCTAGGGTTTCTGTGTTTTAGAGCGCGGCAGAGAGGCAATGCTAGGGTTTTTTTTTTAGAAAATTTTACCAAAACAGAAATTTGAAACCTTGGGAGTGAGCTATAATATGAAGAGTAATTTTATTTATTTGTAAAATTTTAAATTCCTCATATACCCTTTCTCAACTAAAAAAAATAATAAGAAAAAAAAAATTCTCCTACAAATCGACAGAAAGATATCAACAAACTGTTCAAACAAATTCTTCATGATCTTCTCTGTAATTAGTTAACAAACACATGAACCTGTTTTAATCTCTTTCTCTTCTAATTAATTTGGAATTACATGTTTACCATTACTTCATGAGATCTTCAATTTAATAAGATCACAAACCAAGTAGTGTTTTGATATGTTATTAATAAGAAAGAAGTAGTGGTTGGAGTGAGAGGTGAAGGGGGTGTGGAGAGAGAGGAGAGAAGGCTATCAAAGGGAGCTGGGCTCTCTGTAGAGCCGTAGAGAGAGGAGGAGAGGAGAGGAAGAGAGAAAGGTAGAAGAGGAAAAGCTGAGGACAAGATGGCAGAAAAACCAATTTAGGGATGTGTGAATAAAATTACTCTAAGAGCAAGTCCACCGGTTTGCTCTTGACTGGGCATAGTC
>LYNE01005148.1:4442-14727 GCA_001662545.1 Rosa x damascena
ATGTGTGTTTATATATCTTCTTTCTGGGGAACTAAATTTATCGATCAGTAACACCATGAAGAAGATTGTTGCATGATAAAAGCAAAAATACATAAATACAAAAAAAAATAATTCATGGGGGTTACTTCTGGGTATTTTAATGGGTTTGATTGCAATTATGGAAGCTCAAAAAGCTCTGTTTGGAAGTTGACGTTTTACATATATTATTATCATGAGCTGGGTCTTTGTATTTTATTGTGGGATGAGTACAGATCGAGTACTAGATTCTTCCATTCAATTTGTTACACTTGGCCTTTTTAAAGATAGAGGATTCTTTCAATCGAAAAAAAGATAGAGGATTCCTTTCAAAAAATGATAAGAGGATTAGAACAGCTGCCTACGAATGATAACAAATTAAATGGTGGTGGTATTTCTGATCTGCTTCTTAGGATAAGACTATAGGGAGAGTGTTACTGGTTATGTTCCCCTAGTTGTCAATAAAATTTATCTTTGATCAAGTTCCACTCATGAAGAATACTATAGTAATGCTGTTTTCTTTAGATCGAGTGTTAGAGACTGAAAATGATTATTAGCACTTGGTACTGTACCATAATAAAATGCAAGTACATATATAATATATCAATAGTTCCTGCTTGTGGTTCATTAGGATTGCAGGTTTGGGGTTTCTAGCGGAGGCGGATCGAGGCAATTCACTAGAGGGATGGATGGATAGAGGAGGTCTGGTCTCCTGGAGCGTTGATGGTGGCTCTCGCGGTGAATAGCACTCAACGGAGCGGCTTCGTGCGCTGTGTGGTTCGTGGATCGGGTCGGAGGGGCACGCAAGTGCAGCGGTGGGTGGTGGCGTCGGGGGAAGCTGGCGTGTGGCTCTGGATCGGTGGCGATGGAGGTCGTTGCCGGAGGTGGGATCGTGGTTGCTAGTGGTGGGTCAGGCCTGCCTTGTTGGGGCCTTCGGCTGCAAATCTGTTTTGGGCCGCTCTCTTTAGGATTTTTCTAATAGTTAGTTTTTATACTTTCTAATAATTCCCTAAGTTTTTAGGGAATTATGCACTTTATGTGTCTCTAGTGCCTCTGGAGTAGTACCGAATGAGGATTTATGCTATTCTCTACGAATTTGATGTATAATGAGTGTACCTATTTCTATGTACCACCGTGGGTACTACCACACCTTTTTGATCTGTCTAGTTGAAGACAGCAGAAGAGTATGTAATGGCCATTCTAGCATGTGATGAATGAAATTGGCATACGATTTGAGTTTGATTCAAAAAAAAAAAAAAATTTGAAATTTTAGGTAAACCTGAGTGCCAGCTAAATTGAAATGTTAGATTCACAGACCTTTGTTTAAGTATGATTATGAAACATAACAATTCTATACGTAACATAATCTTAATACCACAATGTTGGTTACATATTAATTAACTAACAATTTGCTAAATCCACAACTGGCATTGTCTCGTGATGCCTCATTGCGTTCAATGTAGAATAACCTCCTTTCATCATCGCGAAGCCGACCTAATGATTATTCTTAAGATTACAAAGTCATATCCCTCATTATTCAATACTCTTGAGAACCCTAAAATTAGCTAATTAAGAGCAACTTAATTAGCCACAGTTGCCCCCATTTTTAATATTCTAGAGCTTTCTTGTGCTGTCCATTATTGAAGTCAATAAACTCCTAAGTAACGTCGCAAGAATTTTAAATGTTTCTTTGACTATCTTATTTTTTCTGACGTCATATCCATCGCCTAACTTTGAACAAACCAATAGAAATCCATGAACGTAACAAAATAAACTAAAATACATGCAAACCAACAAACAAAATAAACCAGCATACAAGATGACTGTTTGGGCCATGGCCCACTTACATCGCAGTCTTTATGGCCCACTTAACCCCAGTATTGGTTCCACTGGAACATTCAAGAAAGAGCCGAGAACCTGAAACGACCAAACCACCCTTCCTTTTCCGTTTCAATTTGCCACGGAATCATAATCGAGAATCCCGCCACATAATCGCACCACCGTCACTCACTAATCTCACCACCAAAAAAATCAGAGTCTCCGTGCTACCGCCGCTCGGAATCGCAGTTCCACGATGGCCGTGGCGGAGGAAGCCACTGACGTGTCAGGCATTGCGGACGAAGACGACCTCGACGAGGAGCCCGGCGAGGTGATCGAGTCGGCACCGCCTCTCAAAGTCGGCGAGGAGAGAGAATTCGCCACCTACGGCCTTAAGAAGAAGCTCCTCAAGTCCGGAACCGGCTGGGAAACCCCTGAGTTCGGCGACGAAGCCACCGGTGAGTCCTACTTGCAAAGCTGAATATTAGTTTACTGGCAAATTTTCAAAATACTGAGAGAAATTGATTGTGGAAAAATTGAATTTCAGTGCACTATGTTGGAGCTTTGCTTGATGGAACGAAGTTCGAGTCTGCTAGAGAGAGGGAGGAGCCGGTGACTGTTAAGATCGGTGAGGGTGGAGTAGTGAAGGGGTTGGAGCATGGTATGGTCACTATGAAGAAGGGAGAGATTGCGTTGTTTACTGTGCCTGCTGAGCTGGCTTATGGTGTTGGTGGCCGCGGCGGTGATGTGCCGCCCAATGCGGCTGTTCAGTTTGAGGTTGAGCTTATTTCGTGGATTACGGTGGTGGATTTGAGCAAAGACGGTGGGATTGTGAAGAAAATTTTGGAGAAGGGGAAGAAGAATGAGAGTCCTGGTGATTTGGATGAAGTTCTTGGTACTCTGATGCCTCTCATTAAGTAAATCATTGTGATTTGTTTTTTTTTGCTTGTGTGTTGGATTGTTTCAGTGTATGAGAGTTGTGTCCGAGCTCAGTTGCAATGGCGAAATTGGTATTTTTAAACTGTAGAGCAATGGATGATGAGGAACTTTTGTTGTTTTATGCAGTCAAGTATCGGGCGGCGTTGGTTGATGGCACCATTGTTGCAGAAACACCAGAAGAAGGAATTGAATTCTACGTGAAAGATGGTATTTTTCTTCGTTGTTTTAATCTAATGCTTGTTTGTGGTGTTTGTATCATCTCTGTGTTATTGTCTGAAACTCGGAAAGATTTGTTTTGGCGTTGTGCTTGATTTGCGATAATTGAATAACGTGCATTCTTGTCTTTCAGGTCACTTTTGTCCAGCATTGGCAAAATCAATCAGGACAATGAAAAGGGGAGAGAAGGCCAGGTTAATTGTTCAACCTCAATGTATGTGATGTCATTTTATATGGATCGTGTTCAGCACTAAAAGTCCTAGCAAAAATGAAAAAAAGTGCTAACTCAGAAAGATGATATATAATTGCAGATGCCTTCGGGGAGAAGGGGAGGGATGCAAACAATGGATTTGAGTCTATCCCCCCAAATTCTGTGCTGAACATTGATATTGAATTGTTGTCTTTCAAGCCTGTAATTGATGTTACCGGTGATGGCAAAGTAATAAAGAAGATATTGAAAGAAGGGGAGAGTACATGCAGTGCTCATGAAGGTGCAACTGTTACTGGTAAGTAGATTGAGATGCATATTTTTCAGCGTATTACCAGAAGTTTTGAGTAAAGGTATCCTGTAAACTGGAAATGCCAGAGTCGGTAATTTAGACACTGGAACACATAATGAACCTGTGACACAACATGATTCTACTTCTTAACTTAATATGCACTCTCCGATTGCTGCAGTTAGCTATATAGCTAGGCTTGACGATGGCACTATATTTGAGAAAAGAGGAGTAGATGGAATGCAGCCTTTGGAATTTATCACAGATGAAGGTCAGTTAGTCGAAGTTTATTATGTATCTTTTTTGTTACTTGCATCTGTTTTGTCTGATAATCAAAAAGAAAGCCCAAAAGTAGTTCTGGCTAATATTAGCATTTTACTATCTGTAGAACAAGTGATTACTGGTTTTGACCAAGCAGTTGCTACAATGAAAAGGGGAGAGCAGGCAATATTGACTATACATCCTGATTTTGGATTTGGAAGTGTTGAAGTAAGGCGGGACCTGGCTGTAGTTCCACCATCTTCAAATATAGTCTTTGAGGTTGAAATGCTAGATTTTATCAAGGTACAGACATTTTGATGTATTTGTCAATTTGGGTTGGAAATGAAAATGGGTAATATTGTTTCCTTTGACATCATATATGTACAAAAATGAATAAACACCAACATAGTATGAACTTGTCTTTTCTATAGTTTTATAGCAACACACAATTTGTCTTTCACCCGATTTATTCTATTTATAAAATTTAAGCAAATGCTATCTATACTTCTGTAGTGGTTGCATGGGCTTCTACAATTTAGTATGTTCTGAGGTTCATGACGATACATTTGTTATTTGTACCTTCTTATCATTATTTACTGTTCTTTGATAAAAAGGAAAGAGCACCATGGGAATTAAGCAATCATGAGAAAATTGAGGCAGCGGGAAGGAAGAAAGAGGAAGGCAACCTTCTCTTTAAGAAGGAGAAGTATCATCGAGCAGGAAAGAAATATGATAAGGTGATTTGGAGTGCTCTTTCCCTTGAATAAACCTTCTTATGGTTTCAGTTTAATCGAACTTTAGATTATTTTTAGGATTAACTTTATATGTGCGTTGCTTTTCCTCTTCTCTCAGGCTGCTGATTATGTTAGTGAAGATGTAATCTTTGGGGATGATGAGTTAAAGCTAGCTACAACATTAAGAGTGTCTTGCTGGTTGAATGGTGCAGCCTGTAGCCTAAAACTCAATGACTTTCAGGAAGCAATAAAACTATGTTCAAAGGTAATTTGTAAGTTGAATCCGAAAGAAAATAATTGAAGAATAAAGTCTACGCATATTCTAATGTTCATGGGGTTTAATCATTGATGTTAGGGAAAATCTCATCATATGTCCTAAATTTTGATCTTCTACAGGTTCTAGGTGTTGAGTTCCACAATGTAAAAGCCTTGTACAGACGGGCACAAGCACATATGGAAATTTCAGATTTGTTCTCGGCTGAACTAGACATCAAGAAAGCTCTGGAGATTGATCCCCAGAACAGGTAACTTAAAAAGCTGATTTATTAATTAATTTATTTTTTAAAGCGTTTTATTGTCTGTTCTAAGAGCATCTTTAGCAGACTCTCTATTTTAGCTCCGTAGCTATTTTGGAGAGCATGTTTAGTTTTTTATTTATTTTAGCAGCTGCACCAGACTCCTAAGTGGCTCTCTATTATAATTTTTAGCTATCTCGCTCCTAAATATAGAGAGCGGGATGAGGCTCTCTATAATTTAAAATATTCCTTTTAAGTTATTTTATGTAATTTATAAATACATTTAAACTATTTAATTTTCATTTAAAAAATAATATAAATTTAAAACTAGCTAAAATAGAGAGCATTGATGCAGACGTAATTCTAAAGTGACTAGCTAAAATGACTTTTTAGCTACTTTAGCTAAAATTTGACTCAAAAATGGCTAGCATTGCTAAAGATGCTCTAAGCTCTACATATAGAATTCTTAATTTGTTATTAATGTTTCCGATTCTCCAGGGAGGTCAAGTTGATTGAGAAGAAACTGAAACAACTGCAAGCTGAAAGCAATAAGAGGGATGCTAAGCTCTACTCAAACATCTTTGCAAAGGTGATTGGTTGTTTTCTCTTCTTATTTTTTATTTTTTTATGTTATCTTCCCTTATAAGTCCAGTCCAGTAGTGAGACTCGGCCATCAGAATTCATATATTTTGACTGAGCTTCTCTTTACTTAAATGGTGCAGAAATTGAAAGTGGAGAAAGTGGAGAACGAGAAACAAGCCGAGGCAGTGACAATGAAAATAGCTACTGCTAATACCTGGGCTTCTTCTTCTCCCGATCGAAAGCAGAGTGATTGTTGATTCTTGTAAAAATATCTCATCATATTGATGATTGATGAATTGTATGTTGGTATATAGATCTGTAGTTCAATTTCATCACATGGTTCGTGGCTGAGGATCGGGTCGGGTCCCTAGCGTTACATAGCCGTAGCTACAACCTCTCACGGTTGTGAGACCACTTCATGGGGCAAACCACCGTCTCTATTTTTGACGATGAGCAAAGGAAAAATATCCAGAACTAAAATTAAAAATTATTTTACATTTTAAATATCCCGTGTATTAGCATCCTCTCACAGCTCTCACAGCTCCCTGGTTAAGTTTCTTATTCCTGGACTCCAGGGACCTCTTCCTTATGAACTTGAAACTGGATATGTCAATATACATTGATGTTTAATATACCCGTTAGCTTTTCAAGTTGTTAATTCTCGATCTTTTTCGTTATCGCGTGCATGGATTGAGATGCATATGAACAAGAATTGCTGTACTAATTCTTGAAGTTGGGAAAATCTACCCAGATCTTCAACCGAGAGCTTGAAAATGACCGGGCCAGTAAGTATTTCAAAGAATCATCGATCCATGACAATGACAGTAAAATTCAGTGATCCCACGAAATCTTCACCGTCCGATCCTGTTCTTGTTAGTTAATTTACGACAACTACGGTATATTAGAAGTCACGCTCAGGCTCATTCAAATATGTTGACCATGTCCCGTACAGATTAGTTGGCGCCAAGTTTGCTCAAAGGGGTGGTGACGTTTTACGATTGGTGACTACCATTTCTAGTTTTTGATGACGGCTTTCGAAAGCGACCCTACTCCCTCGCACACAATCTTCGGAATTAAGCTTCACGGCTACAATCTTCACTTGTACCTACTTGTACAAGCGAAGTGCATCTGTGATTCCGTGATCACATTTTGCAAGTAATCCAACTTATTCGGCAAGTCCTGCTCATTCGTAATTTGTTCATCATTTCTGGATGGTTTAGCAATGGTGTCATCAGTCCCAGCCACCAGCAATATCTACACTTGGGAACAATTACTAGACATTTTGTAATGCACAATCACAAAAAGTATCGAGGTCTGTTGTGTTTATATGGATTAATTTCCAAGGCGGGTTGAGATAAGTTAGCCTGCTGATCGATCTAACTCAATTACGCGTCTAATTTTCATTTTATTTATTTTTCCTCTTAAAATGAAAAGAAATTTCCTACTTCACCAATTTCTTTTTCATATCATGTTATATCAAATGGCAAACAGCTGATAGATTCACAGAACTAATCTGATTGACCATTCATAGCTAATTAGACATGATCCCTTATTAATTAATATAGGTATGGTTTAGAATGGATTATTAAGTCAAATACTGAAAGGCAGGCTGACATGCATATGCCAACTAGCTTGGATCATATCAGTCAATTAGGATTTGATGCGCATAAGTTCAAGAGCTTCACCAGCTAGCAATTCTGCGGAGAGCTTTCTGTATTCTTTATAAGTGATGGGGACATAGAGACGTGCACTACTAGAAAGATCCCCATTAGCACCCCTTCATTAGCCCTGGAAAGGGCTGTAAAAAAAATATAATTCCTTCCTCCTTTTCTTCCCATGTTCTTAATTAGCTTAGGGTCTGCATTCCTATTGAAGAGACTAAGTCCCATGATTACATTGAACATCTAAAATGTTAGATATCATCTACTTCTGTGTTTCCAACTTTCCATCATTTTGATGATCAAAAGGTTTATAACTCACTTTCACAACAAGTGCCGTTGGGCCTGAAACTGGTGGTGAGCAGAAAATGAAGTTCCAAAGGAGATAGTATAATGATATTAATGAGCCAAATTGATTGCTATGATGATCAGGTGGGTGAGAAGTGCTCCAAACTGAACAATAATAAGGAATTAGTGATATTGTCACCAAAGTTCTTGTAAATGCGAAGCCTTTTGTAGGCGGTTGAACTCTTACCTTACTAGCATATATTGTCCAGTTAGTGATAATTAAGTTCAGAAAGCATGGCTCCCAGAAATCCAAAAAGTGCACCAGAAGCACCAACATAGATATTTGACTGGATGAAAAGTGAAGACATCAAACCCCCACCAAGTCCAGAGATGACATATAGCAACCCAATCCGCACTGCAATTAACAAAAGCACACAAGAACTGAGTTAAATTCGCACATTGACATGAACAGACAAAATCTATTGTCTATCATAAACAAGCAAATTAAGAATACCATATCATCAAAATGCATTATTTATATCAATCAAAACGGAAACCCAACTTGTCTAATACATCCAAAGTTGCATTTTTGCAAGAAGCACTAAAAGAAACAACAACAATAGCTATGAACCCAGAAAAGCAAGCAATACCCAGATTAGAAAAGACACAGAGCAAGAAAAAGCAATACCTTTATTGGCCTTGATGACCTTCTCCCGTCCTCCTCTCCAATTCCCCGTTTCCCTTGTCTCTCTCTTTCTACGGAGCAAAGAAGTAGAAGCAGATCACTAAAATTGTACTTGCTCACCATATATTCTCAAGCTCATAGAAAATCACATGATCACCCGGTTCAGAATTGAACACAATGCAGATAATCATTAAGCAAGTTTTACGAAAACAAATTCACATTAATAATTATCAAGAAGAGTCAAAATTTTGTATGACCGAGTTCAATTGGGACTCACCTTCATACCCAAGCAAGCATATATATATATATATATCCTTACTTTCTACGTAGTACGTACCTCACCATAAAGAATGAGTGCGTACTAATTGTTCAGCTGCAATTGGCGGTGCAAGATGTCCAGATTGAACTGCAGATTGCGGCAATGGTACCACTCGAAGCTCGACATCAGCAGCAGCAGCAGCAGCACGTTGACGGCATCAGTAGCCGTCGTGGCGAGCTCTCTGTCGGTTAAGGCTACTTGGTAGCATTATACCTCTCTGTTCATAGAGAGGGAGGGTTGAGCTTTGCTGGGTGCCATGTAGCCAGTGCCAGCTAGCTTTGACATCAAGATTCTGAAGAGTGAAGAGTAATGGGGTTCGTTGCTTCAGGCTAGTCAACCACAATATCCCATTGACTCTGATGTCAGAGATCGATGAAGACAGTGGCCAGCTATGACATCAGATCAATGGGATCTTGTGGTTGACTAATAAATTAACTCGGTTCGAGATTCACTTACATATGGGGCTGCGATTCCAGATCCGGGCTACAAGAGATCAAAAGCATCAGAGAAGCTAAGGTGTTCAGCTCTAATCTGATACTTGTATAGGAGTGTCTGTTACAGGTCTTTTATTAGAGCGTGTAGCATCGAAACTCTTAAAAGAGTGTATTAGGCATTTCTAGCTTCCCCATTATTCCCATGCTGTTCAACTTTTGCTTTATTAAAGTTACGTTTAACATCGAAACTCTTGTGCATCAGGCATTTCTAGCTTCCTCATTATTCCCATGCTGTTCAACTTTTGCTTTTCTTAGAATCACGTTTAACATCGAAACTCTTTATGCATTGGGCATTTCTAGCTTCCTCATTATTTCCATGGGGTCTGAAATGAATAATCTTCCCCCTATTTTTTGTTTTTGTCATGAAAATTCTTTCAAAGTTGTTTGTGTCTACCAAACAAAGGAAATGAATGACTTTCCTTTCCTGATTACTCAAATATGTGAACTAAACATGGCCTTAGTGTATTAGGCATTTCTAACTTCCTCGTTATTCAACATGAAATGAGTTACTAGAAATTTCTGATCTGAAAAAGAAACAAACATGCTTGTAAGCATTCTTATGAGAAACTCAACGTCAGTATTCCTATTGTTTATTATATAACATTTTGTAGTTCCAACTGAAGATCTCGCCGAAGCTAAGAGCGAATGGAAGAGGCTTTGGAATGAGGGCATTTTGTTGGAATGAGAGGTGCAGCTTATCTGAAAACTCACACACACCGTTGGAAACTCGACCACAGCTTCAGCGTGGCTCCTCCTCATCCAATCCAGACATCTAGATCAGATTCGGGCGGCCGGCAGGCAAGAGACTTTGTATCACCACGACTTTGAACTCGGTGCTATTTATAGTCACTAGTCATGAATTACAGTGAGTTTGAACTCGTAGTGCTATTTTTGATTGATTGCTCAACCTTGTTTTAGTTGTCTTATTTGTAATTACATTTTTTGGTTCAAATTTCTGGAGTATTCAACAGTGAGAAGATACACGGCAAAACTCACTTTTCATCAATTTTAACTACACAATTAAAGTTCCTAAATAAATCTACAATTAACTACCTTCGTATGAGGATCAGTAGGCCGATTATAAGCCAAGTCGATACCACCTGATAGGGAACATAACTGGCAAGCTATCATAGAGCAGTACAAACTACGATACCAACTTTGCTAAATTGCTAATGACTTTTCGGCCGTAGTTTACAACAGAGCTTTCAAAAGAGTGCGAGTGCTCATGTCGTTACAAGATCTGATACAAAAGACTTGTGCAAGG
>LYNE01005149.1:6397-30034 GCA_001662545.1 Rosa x damascena
AGAACTTTCCAACGACATCTTACACGTCAAAATCTGTCGCCGGATGGAGGAGTTATGGCCGGAAGAAGGTGAAGAGGTCGGAGAGGAAGAGAGAATCGGGGAGAGAGAAGGGAGAGGCTCGGTAAGTTTCCGAAAATGGAAACTTACTACAGTAACTCGGCTATTTATAGAAACTTATTATGAACAGTAATTTTAGTATTTTGGCCATAACTTTCGCATACAAACTCCGATTTTTACGTACCACATATGCACGCGCTCGGTTTAACGTCCTCTACAACTTCCATGAAGAACATTTTCTCAAATTTTGACCCAAACAAAAAGTCATATTTTAGGGCCCCCTAAAAGTACTGACACGACAGTAAAAGTGAAAGTAAATGTCGTTTACCGTCCTAATGATTAGTAAATCAGTAAATTTAGGTTCGGGACGTAACAGTCAAAGCAAATAGAGTAGTCAATGAAGCACTCTTTGCTAACTAGTGCATGTTAGAACACATTACTTTTTGTAATTTATGGTTTAGGCTCTATATCCCTCCTTGTATTCTATGGTTGGTTGAATGTGATTTTGAAGGAACCAGGGATTCGGTTTCGGTTGTTGTTGTATCTAGATTTAAATCCAGATTGCCTACATAACCTGTAAAGAGATCAAACTATTGCAGTTCAAATTTGTTTGTTGCTTAAGCATTCTTGCTTTTGTACCAAAAGCAATTTCATTTTGGATTTTGAAACATTTTTTCATGAAACCAATGTTTGGGAATTCTAAATTTGAACACCCATGATGCTGAGTAAACTTCGAATCACACTTGTTAATTTTCGTCTGAATCCTGGAGACACCCATCAATTCATTTCTTTTCTTTTTCTATTTTTGACACCCAAATTTATTTTGGGCAACCATCATAAGCTTCTTGGAGGCTCAGAACTGATTTGTTTTTGGAGGCATATTTGACAGTTTAACTTGTTTAGTCAAAGAAAATGTCACCCTTTCAAACTCGAAAAGCTTATGAAGGCTGAAATTGTGGCATCTCTTCTTCAAAGACTTGTCTCGACTCACTTAAATATTTCAACAGTAGTGAGTAGCAACAAGCTTTGATCTTCCTCATCTTTACTTGTAGGAGTCATGACTTATTTGCTGACAATGTCCGCCCACCAAGTAAAGAGCAGTTTGGAGTTGTGATCTAGGAGTTCGCCACTTCCATTATTTGGCTCTAAATCAGTAACAAGATGCCTACCAAACATCTTCTGCAGTAATTTCTTGTTGAACTTTAGCAGAGGTAGTCTTTGTGAGCTTGGTCTTATTGACTTTTGCTTCTTCCTCTCTTGATTCTGTGAACAAAGTTGAGTTGACCTATTTATGAACCAGCATCTAGCTTTATATTTTAATTGCATGAGCCGTCAGACTTCACGAGTCCATAATTTTTTTGGGCTAAATACGAATTA
Source organism: Rosa x damascena (assembly GCA_001662545.1). NCBI lineage: Eukaryota > Viridiplantae > Streptophyta > Magnoliopsida > Rosales > Rosaceae > Rosa > Rosa x damascena. The sequence goes on from LYNE01005149.1 coordinate 7,832, forward strand.
CTACCCTATGGTATATGTCTAAAATCAATTCAGTCCCTGAACATTCAATTTCATCAAAAACACCCTTGCATTATGATTTATCATCCAATAGGTCCTTCCGTCTTGCTTCCGTCAAATGGAGCTGTTAAACAGCTGACTTGGCATGCCAAGTCAACTCTGGTGGGACCCACATGAAATGTAAAATACCAAAATTAACCCTTGCTCTCTCTCTTGAAACCCAGGCTTCGCCCAAAGCCTTACGCGTCTTTCTTTCTTTCTTAACACCAAAGCCCCTTGCTATCAGTCCCAAATCGGAAAAAATTTCACCCGATATGTGTACCAAAGTTTTCCAGAGATTGACACGATTTCAAGAACACCAAAACCAACCCTCCAAGAACACCCACACCAGCCCACCTCTCATCTCCTCATCCATTTCTAGATTTCTCTAAACCATCCCGACCTCTCCAAACTTATAATCAAACTCCCAATTCTCCACCCCAATCCCAAAAGCCCTCTCTCAATCTTTAACCACCACCATGGCGGCTCAAGACTGTGCGGTCGCCATCTATAATTGCGGCGCAGTCGCCGACGCAAATATGGAACCAAGCTTGCCGAGGATGTCGGCGCCTGCTCCGTCATCGTCTCCGACCCACCCCACCCTTGCGACGACATACTCTGCATGTTCGATCCCCATCAATTGATTTTCAGTTTCAACCATAAGCAAAACCACCATGGAAGCCGGTGAGTTCGAACGTTGTCTATAGATATAGTTGCAGATCTGGATGAGAAGAAAGAAGAAAGAGAAGAAATCCGAGGAGGAACAACTGAGGAGTTTGGGCTACTGAGATTAGCTCTAAAAAGAAAATTAAAGAGAAATCAAACAAACTTTGTGAGGTTTTGTGACTGGAAATCTGGAATTCAGAACAAAGATAAAGAAATATGCTTTCACAGTCTAAAACACGAGAAGTAGAAAGATAAAGAAATCTGGGCTAAATGTATACAATTGTTAGAGAAGAAGAAAGATAATGAGAATGGGTAGTTCGCGGTTGTTCAGTAAGGAAGAGATGAATGAAAATGAATGGTCTGTGGCTCATGAGTGTCGGCGCATAATAGGGGCTTTGGGCGAAGCTTGGGTTTAAAGAGAGAGAGAGAGAGAGAGCAAGGGTTAATTTTGGTATTTACTTTTCATGTGGATCCCACTAGAGTTGACTTGGCATGTCAAGTCAGCTGTTTAACGGCTCCATTTGACGGAAGCAAGACGGAACGACCTATTGGATGATAAATCATAATGCACGGGTGTTTTTGATGAAATTGAATGTTCATGGACTGAATTGATTTTAGACCTATACCACAGGGTAGTAATTCGTATTTAGCCCATCTTTTGATAGCAAGCCACCGCCACAAGGGGTAACGAAAAGCTTTTGTTATTTATCAATTGCTTCTTGTTTCACCCTTTGCAGCAACACATGGATATTGAACAAAATTCATGCCTTTATATATTAGTTTTGCCCTTTGCTTTTGCTTGCAGGTGCAATTGGATGACAAGGTGATTCAAAGCCCATCTTTTGTCTTCGTCCACATTTACTCACCATTTGCTTTCATCTAACAAAGCTCCAGCACACCAACAAACCAAAGCCTTAATTGTGTGGTTTGTAGATAGTTAATTAAGGCTTCCCTATTCTTTGATTTACAACACAACCGCCAAGCTTCATTCTTACTTTGAACTTTGGAATGTCGGCTGCTCTTCAGAAGTTACATATTTTGAAATTTCTTGTTTTGTTGGCTTGATGGCTTCGGTAAACACTAGTGAATTTTTTTTATAAAGCATTTATAACGATAGAGCCTTCATGTGATGTTAGCTTCTCCTTTTCATCTACAGATTGCAAAGAAACTTCAAGAATGAGCGAGTGCCAGCTTTGGTTTTGATTGGCTACAGACATATAAGTTAGAGTCTGCGGCAAAGTTATAATTATTTCATGAATTCTCTTTGATTGTGCAGGTACAAATAACCATAGTGACATAGTCCTAAAGCAGGGTCAAGGATCAAACCTTTGTTTCAAGGGTGAGGCCTTTTGGTTTAGATCATTTTCTTTTAATTTCTTGCACCTATTGTTTTGTTCGAATTGGTGCTTTGGAAAAGAATTATGAAATTTGGGGCAAGCTGTTTAGCTATGAAGGTTGGCAGAGTGCAAGGATGGTTATGGCCTTTTGTTGTGGAATTGTGTTCAAGGTTCGCATTTGATTTCGGTAAGCTTTGGTTGTGAAACCAGTGTAGTAACCATAGTAACCAAGGTATCCAGGGTAACCATGCATAGTAATCAGAGTAACCATGTAACCAAACTATCCAGAATAAACAAAGTAACCATAGAAGCATAGTAACTAGAGAAACATAATAACAATCCATATCCACGAAGGAAAAAAAGGCAGCAGGGCCTTAAGTGGCAGAACATAACAAGAGCTGTGCAAAAAGAAAAGGAAGTTGCCATTCGAACCTTGTAAAGAACAAACTACTCCTCTGTGCTTCTCCTTGCTGTCACCTCCCGTTGGTGTCCTCCCCCTTTTCTTTGGCTGCAGTGGACCCCTTCATATGTAACATGCTTGGGTTATTGAGATGGATTGGATCTTACCAATTTTAATTTGAGTAGAAATCATCTTCTCTGTAAAGACCACACTGGCATGTATTTATCTCCCATTTAATTTCTCTATTATATAGAGTCTAGGAGTATTTTAGGAAACAAACTCGATCGTATCATACTTTCCTTCAATTATCTATTTCTTTTTTACTTTGAACACATAGTCGTACACTCCTACGTACTCGTTTGCTTTTAGTCTTCTAATCACCAAAGCAAACTATTACTGGCTTTATGAAGAAACCTGACAGTAGTTAAATTGCACAAATTTTGGTTGCAATCCAATTATTTTCTCCTAGAAGTCACGTGCTTCTTATATATCTTCTCTTTTTGTATTCACCAATTAACATAAGTTCTTGGGGTAAATCAAACTTTGATAATATATATTTTTTTGTGTCTCAACAGATTGAAGCTGTAAAACTGCATTAAAACACTTACGTAAAGGACTTGAAAAAAAAATTATGTGAAATGAAGGGCTTAATGGATTATGAACTGTAAAACAGAGGTTTGATTTTAGACGCATTTCCTCTTGTTTTTATTCCATCTTTATTAAAAGCATATATGAAATATCTATATAATTTATATATAATAGGATCTTGGTTAGCGGCACGTACCTCAATCACACCATCCTTCAGCAGGTCAGAACTACGGATCGTGTTTGAGACACTAACATACTACTCTTGGTCTTATCATAATGCTTAAAACCTTAAACATCGCTGAATCCTTAACACCAATATTTAAATCGAGTAACGGAGTACCTTTCTCAAGCATAATAGACTAAGAAACATACGTTGATATGAGCATTATTTGCTATGTTTTTAGTGTTAAACTCTCTACATTTTGCTTAGTTATTCTCTTAACACTATCATTTCTAACTTAGAATAGTTTTGGTCATAAAATGAAGACAAGGAGGAAATAGGCGCAAAAATGATCATAAATGGAGAAATGAAGTTTTCCCATTCTTTCTAGGAAAAGAAATCTTAGTTGAAGTAGGTATCCTGAGGCAACTAGGAGTCAATCTTATGAAGATGATGAGAAATGGTGAAAATGACAGAATCCCAGTTGGATGAGGAAATCTATTCTTGCCAGAAGAAGGAAACCTAATGTGACGAGGAGTCTCTGTTACACAAGGATTGTTTTGGAAGGTTCTAGAATATTTTCGAAACATAAGTCCTTATTGGACTAGGAAACCTATTGGAATGAGAAGTCCTAATGATACTTAGGAAGGCTAGGAGATAACATAGTGATGTGCTCATATTTTCCTAATTTGTTATGCCTCTTAATCTTGATTTTTGTGTCTAGTTCTCCTTGTTTATGGTTTATTTACTTATTTTAGTATTTTTATAGGTATGAAGAGAAAGGATGAGAAAAAGAAGCAAAACGAGAGGAAAAGGATTGAAAGGCAATGTGCAATTCCAAGTCCCAGTATCTGTCTGTGCAGAACATCCAAATTCGCTAAATTACTGGGAGTTACTCAGATCGAATCAGATAATGAACCTTACATCATTGGAAAGCTACGGATGTCTACTTTCTGTAAAATTTTACGGATCTTGATTTCGATACTTCTAAATAAAGTTATGATTATTTGAGTGAAGATAGGTCAGATAGGAAATCTGCTCGGGAATTTACAACCATTCATGGAGAACTCAAGTTCCATAGCACAAGATGGTCAATCCTAATGTTTCAAGGAAGTTAATTCAGATGAGGATTAAATGATGAACTTATTCCTACTTCTACAAAAGATATTTCAAGGTTTTCCCATTCCAAATGAAGAAAGGAATCCAAACCCAAGTTTTACAAGGAAACATGAAGCCAAAGATGAGCAGAATTTACATGAGGAGGAGTCTCTGGAGCACATTGAAGATGCCTAAGGAGCGGAGATGACTCACCCATCTTCCCCTTCTTTTCCTTTTCCATTCTTTTCATGTTTTTTTTTCCTATGTTTTATTTAGTTTTATTTTTCTAAACTCCTTTTCTAGGGCTAGGATGAGGCCCTAGTATGATTGTTTACATGTTTTGATATTCAATTGATGGATTATTAGTTTCTTTTCAGATGAATTCTTAATCTCTGCTTGAATTGTTGCTTATGTTAAAGTTCTATTAATTCGCGACCTTTAGGGCTTTGCATCTAGTTATCAGAAGATGAATTTGAGGCATAGCTGCAATATAATTCATATTAGCTTCATGTGATTAAGAATTGTAAATTACATTATTACTTGAGAAAGAATAATGATTTGCTTGATTTCCTTGTTTTCTAAAACATAATGAGTCCTACATGTTAAATTTATACCTGAGAATGATAAACTACATAGTTAGGATATACGACCTTTACCCGAGAGGGAGAGAATCATGCACTTAAGGAAAACTATGGTCTAGAGTACCTGAGAAGGACTTAGATACGGGAATTATCATATGGTGAAACGAAAGAATCCATTGGTTGGTTCAAAACATAGATAAGATTGCTTGTGGTTGATTCTGACACCCTAGGCTCATCATATTCTTACTTTCAATCATTATAGACTCTTTTCAATCAGTTTATTTAGATTCACTTTTTAAGTTTTTGTTTTCAAGTTATTTTCCCATTATCAACAACTCTTTTCAAAACCGTGAAAATCATAGTCTTAGTTTGATCGATTTGTGTTTCTTGTTTTGTGTGTTTTTGGTTTTAATTAATTTAGGTTTTCATATTGTGAATTGACTTAATATCCTCGTGGGAACGACAACCCCTTCTTTTCCATTACTATACTACATCCACCCTGTATACTTGCAGGAATTCCATCACATAGCTTCAAGATAATTACTCAAGAATAAACAAAAATCTTCTAGAAGACTGAAGCTGGCGTCACATATATGTGGACTATGAAGGCATTGGGCCTTGAGACGTCAAATACATAAGTCTGGCCCAACTTTGCAAGTATATGTCATCCATGTGAAGATCTTTCTAGAAGGAGATGTGCAAACGAGGAGAGTTTGTGAAGAAATATACTTTGTGTGCAATCTGAAAAATAAAATAAAAGAGAATATTTATCAAAAAAAGTTTCCTGATTACATGCGAGTTGAATGAAGACCAATTTAAGGGAAGATACATTATAATTTTGGCATAAAGAATATTCATAGAAGATTTATATTTGATTTCTACTTTCTTAGAGGATTTATATTGGTCAGATGATGCAGAAAATGTCTAGGAAAACCTTGCTATGTTGTGCACTGTATAAGGGAGCATTGTGAAACGTTAAAGACACCACAAATGACAGAACTGGCCGGCACTGAAATTTCCCCCTGAAAATACAAGTTGGTTCTGCAGGGCACACTTGTAAAGAAGGTTTTACAGCAGAACCTCCCCTAAAAGTAGGCAACCCTAAACCAGTGAGAATACATTTACACTTCTAACAATCCACCTTACTCTCCTGGAGCCACCCTGCTACCATAAACCAAACTACTCCACAACTCAAGTACCAAAATTCCAACAAAAGATCCTCAAATTAAGTTACAATAAATAGTTGGGTCATAAACCCTAAATAAAGAATGCCACAAATTAATACAACAACTCTAAGATGATCAGAGCAATCTAAGGTAATAAAACTGAAATGATAACTGGAAGGTTAAACAGTTAACAGGCCCGACCCTGGGAAATTCAAGGCTTGGGGCGAAGAATAATATTGGGCCCTTTATATAAAAAAAAAATCAAAAATATTTCATATTGATGAAAAAATTGGGCCCATGATGACACATCCCTCTCTCTCTCTCTCCTCTCACACACACACTCTCTCTCTCTGTCTCATGACTTTGTCTCTCATATAATTAAAAAGATACGGCTGAGTAGTGTTAGGTCTGTTTTGGACAACTTTTGCATTTTTTTATGTACTATTAGCCTCTCAAACAACATTTTTTTTTCCATCCATCTACTGCAAAATGTGGGCCATGGGCCATCGCCCTGCCTGTCCTGGGCTAGGGCCGGGCTTGACAGTTAACCTAAAACAATAGCATGGCAGCAGATGCAGATACTATGCCTCAACTGCTAATATACCGAACAACAACACTGCGAACTGGACATTTGAAACCAAAGGGCCCAGGAAAAAGCATTTGAAAATATTAGAATGAGTGGACAAAAAATAACTAAATTGAAAGAAATAAAATGAATAATTTAATACTTCCCTACTTCTAAAACGCTTTTAAAAACCACACATGCGATTCACCATAGTAAAAGCAAAAGCTTTAAATCTACATTTATGAAAACATGTTTATCGTACAAAGAAGTCATCAATTCAAGGCTCACACATATATTCACCCAAGTATACGACAATAGCTCAAGGGGTTCATAAACATACTTGTATACATCATTACTTAAATCTCTGAAAAAGACAATCATTATCTAAGCCTCCAGTATACCCCCTCTCTCGTGGAGCCGCCACTACTTCTACAACCACCAATACAACCCCTCTCTCCTGGTATCTCCATTTGAAGACCACTAGTTTATCTCCTCTCTCTTAGTGTCTCCGATTCAACTATATAGCCACCAGTACATCCCATTTGTACTGGTCCTACACTCTTATGAGACCAGTAGTCCATCCCCTCTCTCCTAGTGGCTCGAACAACATAGATCGCAATTCAACAAACCATCAAATATAACAAGTCAGACAATAACTAACTTTATCATAGTCAAACTTAATTTTGAGTCCAACATACCATTTATTGGAGAAAAATCGTCGAAAGCTCAAAGTCAGACAAATGGTAAAGCGAAATCTTTCACGAAAGTCAACATCAAATTAAATCACAATGAAGTCTCCAAAATCATCATCAAAAGCAAGTCACGAGGTAAAACAAAATCAAATTCCGGATCAAATCATGTGCTAAAATTATAATCCAAAATCAAAATTATAAAAGAAGATCCAATATCATTTTTTCCAAAATGTCTACGAAACCATTTCACAAATATTTAATTCCAAATACTTAGAATCACATGCATTTTAATTCAAAATAAATGTCCACTCACCATATATATATAGCTAAAATTATCAAGTGTGGGTATCCTCATCCAGTGATGGGTATGTACGTCATCCTGAACAAATGACAACTCAGAAATCACAATCTAAAATGCTTGACAATAAAAACAACTCGGAAACTAAACTTGGACACCCCTAGTAAATTAAATTCATCAAAAATCCGAAATCACATTGGATTCAACCCATACTCCCGAAGTTTCACCAACTAAATTATTTTAACATCCCTATGAAGATTGAAGTAGATTCAATGATCGGATCTCCTCGAATCACAACCCGAAAATCTAAAACTTGGGAAATCCCAATCGATAATAAACCTTCTCTGATTTTCTAAAACACACATCAACATGCTCCAGAAGCTACAAGGAACATAACTAGCCAATTTAGGAAGCTAGAATCGGCCCCCATGGATCCCCTGCTAACCTCCGAACTGGGTATCAACACCTATGCCAAAATCTTCCTCTCATCAAGCCTAACGACTTTCATAACTACAACAAAGTCCAGTTTGAAGCCAAAAGTCTGGAATTTACCCCAAAAGCAAAGAGGGGAAAATTGAAACCCTTGATTTTCAATCCTTCGATTTGTGCTCCACACTTTAGATTGGACTAAGAGACTTTGAGAGATGGTTGTATGCTCCAAGAGCTCAAAGACCCAACAAGAAACGCCGCTGGAGGTTGCCGGAAACCCGAGTTCCGACCATAACCTAAAAAACGGTGATGTAGTGATCTTCTTCTCTTTGCTGCACCTATCATGGTCCAAACCAAGCCATCAAACCACCCAAGAATTGAAGAGGATGGCGAGAGCTTTCCAACGTTACAAGCAACACTCAAATCCGTCGCCGAAAGGAGCAGAAATTGCTGAAGAAAGTGACGGGGTCGGGGAGAGATAGAGAAAGAGAGAAGAGAGAGAGACTCGGGGTAAGTTTTTGAAAATAGAAACTTACCACAGTAACTCCTCCTTTTATAGAAAAATTATTATGAACAGTAATTTTAGTATTTCGATCATAACTTTTGCATACAAACTCTGATTTAAGTGTACCATGTGTCCATGGACTCGGTTTAATGTCCTCTACAACTTTTGTGAAGAAAATTTTCTCAAAAATTGACCCGAACAAAAAGTTAACTTTTTGTGCCACTAAAAGTATAGTAACAAAGTAAAAAGCTAAAGTAATTGCTGTTTATCGTCCAAATGACTAGTAAACCCGTAAATTGAGATACGGGGCATAAAAACAAAATTTTGAATCAATTTTGCAGTTCGTCACCTTCTTTCTTCCAAGTTTCGCCCATCATCCATTCTTCCAAGTTCAAGGAGCCGTGAGGTATCTCCATCTCCATTCAAGCATCGTTGCTGTAGTCCTCATCAACATCATCCACCACCTTTAGAGTTTTTTTTTTTTTTTTTGAGTTCCTAAAGAGTTTAAAAGTGTAACTATGACCATCTCTATTATGTTTTAGGTTTCTATACTTTGTAAAACAATTATAATTTTTGTTTTATTTCAATGGATGTTTTGAATTCTTGTTAGAAAGAAGTTTGATGTTGATTGTTAATTTTCGAATACTATGAAGCATGTTTTGTTTTTAGGTTTTTAAAAAGTGAATTGCTATTTCACCATGTCTTAGTTTGTTTGTTGATTTTGTCTTCAATCCCACTTTTTTTTTTATGTTTTATACTCTTTGGATGCAAAAACTTAGAATTATGAGCATATAATTGAATCCAGATTGAGACATGCTAGCGTTCTAGGTCTTAATCATTAAAGTAGACAGCCTATAGTTCCTTAGGTAAATCAACAATGAATTTTGCATAATAAGATTAGCGTTCTAACTTGTTGTATTGATCAAACTTCCATATGTGCTTAATGCGTTGGTTGTGTTCTTGTTAGTGATTTGCTACCACTAGTACTTGCATGCTTAATAGTAACTATGGTGCGTTTATCTAGTTAATTTAATGAAGAGAAGTAATAAGAATTTTGTATACGTTCATCTCTATTCTTGATTGATTTCTTACTATGACATGTTTGATTTGTGATTTATGTTTTGAAAGCTATTCCAACATGATAATAGTAGTTAATTACATCTCCAATTCACCCCATTCACGTTGGTTTTGATGCATCATTAGTATAATTAATTTAGGATAAATATATCAAATTTTGAAATCCCCTTTATTCCTTGTAATTTTTGTACATAATGTTCATATATACTTTGATTCTTCTATTTATCTAACATCTTTGTCAGAAGTTTGCAGCTCTAATCCTCGACCAAGAACGATCTCTTATTCTTACTACATTGATAGAGTTTCAAATTGTGCACTCATTCCGAGCGTAGTCATGCGCAACAATAGAAGAAGTATTTTTTTTAACCCAATTTGGCAAGTACCTTCATGTTGAGTGCCTGCTTAAGTAGTTCTTCTGATGCATAATCCACATAGGTAGTCACAGAAGTTAGATTCACAGAAGGTAGATGGATCCAGAACTTTTTTTCCCGATCGGAACCTAATTCGTCAATTGTTTTGCCTCTTTTATGTGCCTGTCTAGCCTTACCCTCTGATGCAAAACAAACCTGATGCAATAATAACCAATTTTCACCTGCTTCAGCTATGCAATGCACTAATTTAATTCTATTACCTACGGTCCTGTAAAAGTATTGTTGACAAAATTATTTGAAATGACTATTTCAAATAAGTGAAAGTTACAAATATGTACCCGTTTAACAGTCGCCACAAATCTTCGGGAGTGAATGCGCTTCATCTTTTCTTGAGGATGAAAAATAAATTGTCTTTACCAAAGAACCCCTCTTGTGGCATCTCTAAAATCATCTCCATAGCATGCCTTTTGAACAATAGCTCATATCTTCCCTCTTTCACACTGTACACTATAAAAGTTAAAGGAAAAAAGATTTAAATGCTCCTCAGTCTAATCTGTAGGGTAAAATTTGAAAAGAAAAGAGAAAAAAAATTACCTAAACTATGAAAAATTATACAAACTAGAATCATGTTAACAAAACCCTTAGGAATGGGGTTAACTGTTTTGCATTTCAATCCTAAAAATCTTTGCCACATTGACTCAAACTTATGCAAATCCATTTTTTGGGTCAAATTATAAAATACCATTAAACTGCTAACATCAATATTAAGGGTATAAACTTTCAAAAATGCAGCAATACCCCTTCCTTTATATTAACTTACGACGGAAAAAAAAAAAACACAAAACGGCAAAATAGTAACTAATGCAGAGACAAGCTAGTTTAATGATGGGTATGAGATACCTTCATTTACAACTATTTGAACAAAAATTTACAAGTATTTGAACCAAAATTACAACATTGAGAACAAAAGTTTCCATATTCATTTACACTATTTACATATAGTTAAATAAAAATTAAAACATTGACAACGAATTTGTTCAAAAGCTTGTAAAAATGTCCTAAGAGGTGTAATTACCATTATTGGAACTAAGATTACAGCATTGATAACAAATTTGTTCAAAAACTTGTAAAATGTCGTAAGAGGTGTAATAACTAACCATTATTAGAACTAAGATCACACAAAGTAGGACTCAAATTACAACTTTGACAACAAAATTTTTTGTTCTCACTTTTGTAAATGTGGGTATGAGATACCCACCACTACACTAGAATTTCCCACTAATGCAATAGAAAAATTGTTAAGGTTATACATCTTCAGTTTGGGAGTACATGAACAAGAATTGTTTGAGAGGCAACGTAAACAAATCAAAACTAAAGATCATCTTCTACAAAATAGATCTCTAGAGTCGTTCAGTAAATGAAAATTAGTCAATGAGTTTGTTTTTATATCTTTAATTTTTTATTTCACTGAGGGTCTGCGTCCTTTGACATCCATATATCCCAAAAAAGAGAAAGATAATTAGATCGATATAGAAAATATTTCAATGAAAGTTTGTTTTCTTTATATTTATTCTTTTCTATTAAAATGAATAAAGATTGGCATCCACATGAGCACATGACAAGAGGCTGAGAAAGAAGACTTCATTTCATTCACTCTTCAGCCACTACACCGTAGTGCTCCATTCACTCTTCAAGGGTTGCAATAGCGATCTCTCCATGATTTTAACAAAGAAAATTTTACTTGTTTTTTGCTGTTTTTATTATTTTAGCTGAAAACGATCGATCTTACAAAATTGACGATCGATCGTTTGAAGTCACAGAGCGAAAAAATCATTGAAACGATCGATCTCTTCTTTCCAATGATCGATCTTTTAGGAACACAAAGCAAGAATGATCGATCTCATGGTTTTAACGATCAATCTCTATTGTAGGTTCTTTATTTTGTAGATGAAACGATTGATCATCTAGTTTTAGAGATCAATTGTTTCCACTGTTTTTTTGTTTTAGTTTTATTATTACTTACTAATATTTTGGGAAACTATGGGTACATATATAATTTAATTAAGCTATTGATGGATGGAACCAAGGATAGAATGATCCAAGGGAGTTTGAGCAACAAAGCTATTATGTTGAATCTTATTAATAATAGGAGCCTTAGACCCAAAGTCACATGCCTTTCAACCATATTAGTGCCTTGTGTGGATCTCCACAACACTCACCTCTTGAGTGTGTCTTGTGATTTGAGTACCCGAAATACATGCAAGATTATAAGTATGAAATGAGCATGCATCAAGAAATTATGGCATCCCAAACATATCCTCAAGAAAAAGAAGAAGAAAAAAGTCTCTGAGATCTCTACTTCGAGAAACTATTGTGGAGATGAAAAATTCCAATAAAAGAATGGAGGAAGAGATTGATAAACTTAAGGGCTAAATACTAGTTAGTACCTTGTGGTTTAGGTCCAAAATCAATTCAGTCCCTGGACTTCTAATTTCATCAAAAACACCCCTGCACTTTCAATTTTGATCTAATAGGTCCAATTCGTTAATATTTTGTTATGAGTTCAAGTTATAGTTGGATTATTTGTTGAAAAACTATTTATTTTTAATAGTATGACTCACTCCTAAATTGACTATGCAGACCACCTCGACACCACATCATAAAACATAGGTCATATATGAGCCACATTAACAAGTTAAATAACTCAATTGTCGGAAAACTAACAAATTGGACCTATTAGATCAAAATTGAAAGTGCAGGAGTGTTTTTGATGAAATTAGAAGTCCAGGGACTGAATTGATTTTGGATCTAAACCACATAGTAGTAATTTGTATTTAGCCCTAAACTGGAGCTTCATCATTCATTAGAGCAACCATCTACCACCTTGCAAGAGCCACAACTTTTCCTTGCCACGGGCAACATGCATGATGCCTTGTTCATGCATCGATATCAAACACAACTAATTAATAATGAAAAGGCCATATAGATTGGTATGAACCACAATAATTTACATGAAAGATCTAGATCAATATCTTATTCTTTTTTTCTAGTCGGATATATAGATCAATATGAACAGCAAGAAATAAATTAGAGGCAACCTCAAATGAAGAAGTGCATGTTAAGCATTGTGACAAGAATTTCATATTCATGTTCAAGATGATGATGTGAATATGCAAGAAGAACCACTTGGTTATGGAAGCCATCAAATGAGCAAAGAAGAAATAAAGGCTAACATTGATGGTTTTGTGCAATTTTGGAATGAAAGGGAACTTGTTGTTAAAGATAATCTTAAAGAATATGATGAACACTTTGAGGAGAAAGATGCAACATTTGAAGTCATGCACCATGATCTCTCCACCAATGAGGCCAAAATTTCCCAAGATGAAGAAAATATTTCCATGCCTTATCATGAAGAAGAAGTTGAAGAATCAAGGATTTTTCTTCTCCCACCATCCAAGAAGTAGCATCCAAAATAAATCAAGATATAACATTGAATACTCATGTTCACAACGAAAGTATTGAGATCAAGGAACTTTTACCTCTCAATCCACCATGTCGTGCTTATATGATGAAGTGAAGGATTAGAAAGGAATTGATACACTTATTCACAACTCTCCACCTCACTCTCACATATCTCTACTACCTACTCCTCCTACCATCAAGTCCACATCAACTTTGAAGGAGGAGTCGATAAGAATACTTGGAAGATCCATTGCAAAGAAGAGGAAGAGTAGAAGAAAGCCACCATTTGGTCAAACATTGGAGAATTCATGGATTGCTTTTTTTCATGTCTCTATGACATTTCAAGAAGTCCTTTCACTCCAAATGATACGGTGGTTTTGCACAAGAAGTATCCTCCATAACAAGTGGTGATAACTTCTAAGGACCGACTAAAAATCCTAAAAAAAAAAAAAAGTGTTGAAGGATGTCGACTACTCCACATTCACGCGCGTTGTGCTCTTTTTCTCCTTCAACCAAGGTTGTTTTTTCCCACAGAGTTTTTATTACTTGGCAAGGTTTTTGACGAGGCAACTTAGAAGCGCATAGCAGAGGCAACACTATTGACATGAAATATCCAAGGGGGAGTGTTGTAAATGATAATGACTATTCATGCAATAAGTATTGCTTAATGTATGCGATTGACAGACTCGTAATGTATGTGATTGACATACTTATAATGTGTGATTGATTAGTATAACTATTATGTATTGCCTTTTGTATACATGATGTAACCCTATATAAACCTCATGGTGAGATGAATACAATACAATACAATTTTTCCAATTCTCTACAACACATTATCAGCACAAGCCCTAACCACAAGAAAAAAAACCAAACCAGAAAATTCTTCAAAACCTGCCACCTCCACCTTCGAGCCTCACTGCCGCAGCTCCTAGCCCATGCTAGCCTCACCTGTACACCTGCCCCTGCAGCACCAACACACACTGACTGCATCCTTCTCCTTTCCTGTGCACGTCCGTTTGTTGCAGGCTCCGAAACATCTAGTTTGGAACCTCAGATCAAAATCTTTTCTTCACTAGAGTTGTGTGCTCTGTCTCTTCCATCTGACCTCCGAATTTCAGCCTTATCGAAGTTATTTTGAGACCGGTACAACAATCAAAGTGAAAGATGTTCAGAAGAGAATTTGCTCCGAATTTCAACACGTAAGTTTTGTAATTAAGGTTGCTGCTTTCTTGTATTTTAAATTCCTTTTATTTTTTGCCCAATTTTGAAATATATGAACAGGATTTTGAGTATTTAATAAATGAGGATTCACACTTAACGAACTAAGAGTATTCGTATGAACTAAGAGTATTCATAATGCTTGGACTAAGAGCGTCTGTAAGCATCAAATTGTGACCATATTAAAACATTATTGTTTGGTCTAATCCAAAAGAGATTCTTGGAAATTGTTTTCTTGGTAGCATAGCTCGGAAATCTTATTATTTTAGTTTTTGTGGAAGTTTAGCTCTGAAACTAATATATCTTCTCTTCTTATTTTCAGGATGTCAAATGAACCTAGACTCGACTTTTCAATGCTTGACTCAACAGGCTTGGATTACCACAGCTGGGTAACCGATGTTGAGAACCACCTCACTTCAAAGGGAATATTACCCATAATCCAGGCATCTAACCCGGACCGTGTGTTCGTGCGAACACCTACAAGCATGCTCAAGCAGTTATCTTGATGCGATGCCATATGGACAAGGCGTGTATATGGGTAGTGCTAGAAGAGAGTTTTGGCAATGTCCAAGATTCCCTCCTCCCTGACTTGAAGGTTCAATGGAACAATCTGCGCTTTGCTGATTTCAATTCTGTTTCTGAATATAATTCAGAAGTTCTTCGCCTACAGTCCATGTTGAGGTTTTGTGGACAACCTGTCACAGAGCAAGAGCTAATTGAGAAAACTCTCTCCACATTCCTCGTTTCAGCCATTGTGATATCAAAGCAATACCGCACTGAAGTCAATGCTGGAAAGATCACAACTTTTCATTAGCTTATCAATCTCATATCTGTAGCTGAGAAACATGATAACATACTCATAAGGAATTATAATTCAAGGCCCATTAGAACTAAGAGCGTTCATGAGGCAAATTATAATGCACCCAAAAGAGGGCGCAAGGAGCGGAACCCTAAGAATAAGGGATATGAGGGACGTATGGGTCCATATAACAGCCCTAACCAGGAAGGAAATCGCAAGTTTGGTGCGGATACAAGTGGTGGCAATGTCACACGTGGGAGAGGGGGTCGTGGTGGTGGCGCCAACCCTCCTAGGGAACACCCACAACGTGCACCTCAATTAAAGGGAGGCAACCACAATGATATTTATCATCGATGTGGATCAAGTAAGCATTGGTTCAAGCAATGCAAGGTAAGCGAGCAACTAGCTGCAAGATATAAGGTATACAGGGACCTAAGGGAGCAAGAAGTGTACCTTGTAGAAGAAGAAGAAAATGGTGGAGACGTCCATCTCACCATAGAGGACTTCAAAGCTGACAATGAAGTGCACAAGGATGCCGCAGACTTTGATTAGATTAGTCCTCTTATTTTCCAAGAATTTTTTTAATGGCAATATGCCTTAGTCAATAAATGACAATTGTATTAAACTCTTTCTTATGTGGTGCACCCAATGAAATATGATGTCTAGGAAAGTCATTGAGATTAATGGTACTTAAGAGAGCCTCACTCCACCAACATCTCTCTCTACTTTCCTGGTCATATTTAATTGGAGTTACCAAATGGATAGAGTGACTACAATGTGTCTTAGTTTGATTTTATTTTGGATTAGACTTTTTGGGACCTTTGATGTAATCATTGGCTATCTTTATTAATAAAGTATCGTGTGTGAATTTCCTAAAGGTGGGTGTACTCGGGATTTGTTTGGGTTTTATTCTGCTAGAATAGGATTTTAGGAGGTTCTAAGAAACGATTATTTCTGTCGACCCCATAGGGTTGTTTCGTTTTTGTACTGCTTGCTGAATATTAATGAATGGGCTGACGAAATCAAAAACTTTGATACACCTGCCACTTTGTTTTTCAACATGATTTTTGAACTTTTGGAAAGTCTTGAATGCTTCAGACTTCTCACGTAGAAAGTAGACCCATGTCATTCTTATATAATCATCTTTGAAAAGAATTAAGTACCTGCTTTGATCAAGAGATGGAGTCCTCATGAGACCACAGACATCCATATGCACTAGCTCCAAGTAGTCTTTTGCTCTCCAAACTTTTCCCGAAGGAAATGCTTGTTGATGTTGCTTATTGCCAAGTTGACTGCCTTCACAGACATCTTCAGTCTCCTTTATGCTTGGCCAGCCTCTCATCATCTTTTTTTGAGAGAGAATTATTAGTGCATGGATCGAGGTCAAAGTGGCTGAATCGTTTATGCCATAGCCATGAATCTTCTACTTCTGCTTTCATGGCCATATGTAGCCATTGTATAGGAAAATTTCTATTTTCCATCCTTACTTTAAAATTCAACCTCCTTTTTTTTTTAATCAGATATTTTGTAGGTTTCTCCAGAAAATAATAGAGCATAATCATTTTCCATCATTTGACCAACACCTAGTAAATTATGCTCTAAGGTAGGAACTAATAAAACATTTTCAATATATTTAGTTCCTAAATTAGTCTGGATGGAGATCATACCTTTTCCTTTTGTGTGAACCAAGTCACCATTCCCCAATTTCACTTTTGACTTCCTTGATGTATCAAGGTTGGTGAAGATGGATTCGTCACCTGACACATGATTGCCGCAGCCGCTGTCGACAAACCACTTCCTGTTCTTCTCCTCAAATGCAACTTGACAAGAATAGAAGAGGTGCTCATCCTCCACATTCTCTTGTAAAAAATTGGCTTGGGGTTTCTTCTTGAGTTGACAATTTTTCTCTATATGGCCTATTGCAGTTTCGGCATTTTGATTTGCCCCAAAACCAACAATCTATTTCTCTATGATTAATCTTTTTACAAATTCTACAAGGAGGATAATTTCTTTTTTCCGTAGTCTCTTTTTTATTTTCCCAATTTTTGGTTCTTTCTCCTCCTCTAGAAGATTCATTCAACCTTGCATCTTTTTTATATTTTTGAGATCGTAGATTGAGCTTAGACTAGAATGCACTCTCTATAGGAGTTTCAGTCTGACTGTTCAATCTTTTTTCATAAGCTTCTAAAGAGCCTATTAGTTCTGTCACCGAAGGAGTTGTTATGTCTTTAGAATTTTCGATGGCAGTAACTATTGCATCATATTTTTCAATGAGACTAATAAATATTTTTTTAACTACTCTAGTCTCAATAATATTTTCACTATAGGCTCTTATTTGATTTACAATTTCCTTGGGTCTAGAATAATAATCTTTAACGATCTCAGAATCTTTCATTTTCAAGTTCTCTAGATCTCTCCTCATTGTTTGTATTTTTAACAGCACTCACCTTTGCCATCCCTTGGAACTCCTCCTTCAACATGTCCCAAGCTTCCTTGGCCGTAGAAGCTCACATGATTTTAGAGAAGTTTGCTGATCAACCTCTTGTTGAACGGCATAGAGAGCACTCGCATCTTTTTATTTCTCCTTCTTTTCTTGCCGTAATTGCTCCACCGTGGAATTTTCCGGCATTGAGAACTCTTTGTCAACTATGTCTTCTCTCCGGAAAAGATTGGAATAGGAAGGGTTGTTTGATTGGATGTAGATGCCGACATGATGGACTCAAATGTTAAGCTCCGAATTGATCGGAACTGCTCTGATACCACTGATGGTTTTTAGAAGGCAAGGTTGCTTAGTGTTTAGGTAAGGTTTAGGACTAGAAGAAACAGAGGAGATGTTTTAGAGTTATAAAAAATAAAAATAAATAAATAATAAAAATAAAAAAACAAACAAAGGAGGCAGGTTGTATGAAAGAAAAACAGAGGGGAGGAGCTTTTGATTAATCCTTTTCTACAATTTCTCAATTACAAGATAAATCTAGAACACACTTCATGCATGATTTTCCAAGACATGTTCTAGACGCATGGTCTAGATAGCTAGAGAAAGATCTAGAAAATCTAATGTGCATTACTTGTTTTAACAATAATCATGAGCATTGAGTGAGAATGCACACCTCTCATAGTATTTGCGTTACACAGCTGGAAACAAGAACCCCAGAAGTATATATCCTCATTAAGTAGCTAGCTCGGAAACATGGACAAAATTGAGCTTTTTGGTCTCGAGGTCAATCACTTCCTCACGAATATGTTTCAAGTGTTCCATAAGCATGTCTGGTTTGCTTGTAGAATTTAAACTGGATCCCAAGTGCATCTCTTGGTGGAATCTCGGCACAGATGAAAGGTACATGGCTTTTCCATCTCGTGTCCCACCTACAGTACCGGGGGCTGATTCTAACAATATTGTTTATGGGAGACGCACAAACTTCATTGCAGAGATAAGTGATGAACTTTCTAGTTTCCTTTTTCTCCTTGGATATGGATTCTCTAATCTCATGTTTTTATAGATTGTATTACTGTTTCTCCGTAGAGAGTTGTAATTCTTTGTAATGAAATACAGGCAAAAGTACTTATATCAATTATTCTCAAATGTTATAGAAGATCAATTATTCTCGACGAAAGAAAAACTCAAAAAAGTACTTAAAAATCTGGACAAAATATATCACGTAACAATTGATATATAAGTACAACCTAAATGATGGAGAGCATATTAAATCCGAGTACAGGGGTTAGATCCATGCCCTATATTTTTTTGACCAGTCCGAGTCTCAACATGAAATCCAGTCGGCTTATTGCATATAAGGAGACCTCCTGATTGCATGGTTGAAGTACTACTGTAGTTTCTGGATGATCTTGGATCATCAAGATCATTAATCTCATGAAAAGTGATCGACTTCAAGTTCGAATTCACCTTGTCATGATGATCAAGTGCACCAGCTTTGCTGTTTTTGTTTTTTGGGGTCACAAAACCGCTACAGCTTTTCATCGATAGTGAATCAATCCTCTTTGTTGAAGCTTCTAGCTTTGCATCCAAGGAAGCAACCAGTCTAAACAATTCGTCCTCAGAACAGTAATCTAATCGATCATCCCATGTGGGGTACAACATCTCCCTCTCCTCATCGGAATTATTAATAACATTCTCACGACCATTATCTGACTTTCGAGGCTTGGTTTCTTCCAAACCCCTTGTCTCCAATGAAGGAATGGTAGCATCTCTGATTGCCGGGTTTGCCTTGTACCCAGTGATAATGCGTTTGACTTGCGCAGGATCTTGGGGCCAAGTCTCTGCTACAGTACTTTGACGTTGGTAGAGGATCAAGCATACATCAACACCACAAAGTTTTGAAAGCTCCTCGGCTTTCTTGATTAAATTCTTCTTTCGATCCCGAACCTTTTTACGATCACTCTTACTGGACGATAGTTCTTGTATGTTTCTTTGAGGGTCCATACTTCAAAAAAGTTGTATCTGTTCAACGATACGTTAATATACTACAGAAAATCAAGGAAATTAGAGTAAGATAGGACACAGATTACTGCTGGGTAAAGACTTGTACTGCGATAAAAATTGTCTCTACTCACAAACCCTAATAAACTACAATCGAACATTTTCAAAAAATTATAATAATAAACAAATTACAATTGAAAACCACAACAGCCACAACTAATCTAGAACATAAGTATATTCAATCAACAGTACGCATAACATCATCGATATAGTCGCAGTAAAAGAAAATCAAAAACATAAAATATGTACCTTAGTCGACCTTGACAGCTTCTCGATCCCTACCTCTTTCTAATCTCCAGAAAGTACACAAGCTAATGCGGTTTGGATTGGCTTTATAGAATAGAGATCGATCACTATTTTGGAAAGTTATTATTAAGTTGATTTGTTTTTTATTTTCGTCCAAAAATAATAATAAAATAACAGTAGTTTCCTTATATATGAATATCTTACCCATATCATGACCTAGTTTCCTAATTTCTTCCGCCCGATGTTGAAATACGATCATCAACAAAAATTAAGTTTGAGAAATTTCGGTGTCATCAAGTTTAGAGTCTTGAGAACAATTAACAAAAAGTTTGAACTCAGTCATGCTCCAACTCTTTTTCAGTGGAATTTAATTAGTTCTATTGGATCTATAGGTAGATATAGGTTTAGGTGAGAGTCTTCAAATAGGTCTTTAATTAAATAATTTATATTTCACGGGAATAAAATCCTGACCTACCTTAATCGTAACCTAATTGCCGATCCCCTCAGACTGCGAACAAAAAATGTTTGCAAGGTTGCTTCTATTCCAGGGGAAACTAAAGTGTGGCAATATATAACACTCACAAAGAGAATCTTCTTGATTGACTGCCCCGGAGTTGTCTATCAAACCAACGACTCTGAAACGGATATTGTACTCAAGGGCGTGATACGTGTCACAAACCCGCAGGATGCTTCAGAATAAATTGGAGAAGTTTTGAAACGAGTTAAAAAAGAGCACTTGCAAAGAGCATATAAGATAAAGGACTGGGAGGATGATAATGACTTTCTAGTTCAGCTATGCAAATCATCTGGAAAGCTTTTGAAGGGTGGCGAACCTGACTTGATTACAGCGGCAAAGATGAACCTCCATGATTGGCAGATGGGTAAGACACCATTTTTTAGGCCTCCTCCACAAAGAGAATTGCCATCAGAAGAGCCAGCTGCCAATGAAGTAGAAAACAATACACTAACAGATAATAATCAAGCATCAGAATTTAGAGCCATTGCAAATGTTATTTCATCCCAGCAGCAAATTAGTGTCCCGGTTCCAAGGGATCTTCATAAATCATAATGAAAATGAGTTAAAGGAATCCAAGACGGGAAACCTTCCTGAACATAATGTTGAGGCCGAAACATCTGAGAAGTCTGAGGATCGGACTTGGAGGATGAGGTGTCTGAGCAGTCTTCTGGCGCAGAAGATGAGACCTCTGAGTGGATTTCCTCGGCCGAGGACCAAAATTACTTATGAACTTCCAGAAACTGTCGATGCTCCAAAAGAACCCCATCGTCGATAGTTACTTTGTGTAGTCCATAATGTTATGATTGCATTTGTTTCTTCAACCAATGGATCCTAAAAGTTATGTTAAGAGTATGTTTAAGTATGATTTTTTTATCCATCTGTAGTATGTGATCTTTTACATATCTGTAGCTATTCATTTCTTTGTGTCAAAAAATTATATGTAAACTATGGAATATCGATCAATTAAAACAAAGGATATTTATCCCTAATTCTTGGGTTTTATTAGCAACTTTACACCATAGCAGCGAACTGAAGCACTAGAGTTCCATATACGCAGCACCTTGAAGCCGGTGATAGAGTATTCTTCAACACGAAATGAGTATTTTGAGCATGCTATGTTCGGTTCTCTCTCAACAAGCGACTGTGAACTCTAACTTGAGGTTTGATGGACTGGAACAATGGTTTCCTCTGTACTATGGTGGCTATCAATGGAGTTTGTTCTATGTTTATAGGTAGCCCCACGCCAATTTTAGACCGCATCAAGGTCCTCTTAAGTCTTACGGTATTTTTGGTGGTCGGGGATGGGATCTCTTGGTTGATATATAGCAGGTGCTTCTTCTTGTCTTTTTAGTTTTTACAGAAGCGTGGAATTTTAGAGTTTGTGGTGTTGTTGGGGTTGGCTCTGCCTTACAATCTAAGCATGTAGGCGGTGGTTTGGGTGTAGTGTGGTGGCTCGATCATGTTGGTCTGAGCGTCTATCGGTGTCAGTGA
>LYNE01005152.1:6650-22623 GCA_001662545.1 Rosa x damascena
AAGAAACAAATTAAAGTGTCCCTTTGTTTTCTAAAAGAGAGTTGGTACGTACTTTAATAGCAACGGGGAACCAAAATATAATTTCTAAGATTCAGAAAAATGTCTAATCAACTTATTGTAAACAGTAAACCTACTTACCGATATTTCTCCCACTTTAGCCACTGGGATAGGAAAATGGATCGATACAGATAGACTTTTACAAATTACTCATGCTCCAAAACTATATGCATTATGCCAAGGATAGTACTTGGTTGACTAGGTGTGGTTAGCACCTCCTGACCAGGTTTTGGGATGTCCTTATAAGAAATGTACACGTGTCCCTTATTCCCTTTCTACTTTTATCTTTTTATCATCAAGCCTGTAGAAAAAGAAATCTAAAGTATAGATATAGCCTTCAACATGCCATATTTTCACCTAACGACTTCCTGTCTAAACGATTACTTTCAGGGCGGAACCACTGCTGTTCTAGGCTTTAGACTAATAATCTTTAGCTTGGTAGGATAAACAGATAAATTGCAAAGACTAAAAACAAACAGTTATTGAGACAGTATACTGGGCTCACACAGAATTTATTTATGTAAACATGAATACAGATTAAAAACCCAGAGCCTCACTCTTGAGTAAACAGCTAAAAAGTTGTTTAGCTACTCATAGTAAAGCTTCATAAACACTTGAAGAAAAAACACACTTCACACTAGACGGGAAGGAAATAGCACACTTGCTACTATGACTTTCTTACTTCTTGAGAGAATATGATCATTCTCAATTTTTGAATGCCTTACAAATGAAACTTAAAACTCCTTATATAGGGAGCGGACCTCAAACTGGAATTCAAAACAGAAAAATGTACAGAACAACTCCGAGATTTTCTGCTCTCGTGAGTGCTCCTGATAATGGAGGTCGGTTGGCAAAAGCAGATTTCTTTAGGTGAAATGTTTTTTACCTTCTTTCTTTTTGAAATGCAAAAGCATCTTTTGAGAAAATTTCAAAGTTGCTTTCGGTGCTTTCTACACCTGCTGCTTCACATGTTCTCGTCTGTTTCTGAGTTGTGGCCGAGGACAAAGGAGTTGCTGTCCATCCTGGCCATTCTGGCGGTAGTTGCATTTTCCTCGACATCTGTATCTACATACATCTTGTAGTGGTCATCATTTTCAAGCTTTTCAACCCACTGTAAACATGCCAGTGTCGAGTCTATCTCTTTTCTTGTGAGAGATATAAAGAGGTCACTGCTGATTGCTTCAGGATGATCATAAGCAGTGATTATTATTTTTTCTCTTGCTGCCAGGAAAGTATTTCTTGTATCTTCTTGAATGATCTTCTTGATATATTCGAGAGACATGGCCTTCATTCATGGAATACTTGAATTTGGCTGGCCATTGTATCCAACACAGGCTAGCTAAAGATATATTTTTTGAATGATTCTTACATAAAGATAAGGAGATATGTATTCAACTTCACCGTTTGTTTTATGAATCCATTCTGGTGGAGTAGATCTGAACTTCAGTCTTAGAGTACAGTCCTTTTTTCTGACATTTTTAACTGTGTTAACGATGATAGGGGTTAGGCTTTTGTGATCATCATTTGTTTTGGTCCATAGATTATGGACAAAACCACTTTCAACAAACCAAAGCCTGGGTTCTTGAGGATGTTCACTCTGAACATTAACTCCATATCTTCCAACATAAGGTCCTGCAACAATGAAGAGGATTGGAGGAATGCAGTCTTCAGAATTATGGCTTCCAATCAGATTATGGAATTCAAACCAATCTTATTCTTTTAGTGCTATGATAGAAACTCTAGCACTTTCTGGATCTTCAAGATAGTGAATTTTTTCACTTCTAACAGCACTCTGCTGTATATGAACTTCTTCATGTTGTGGTCTAGTATTCTCATGGAGTTCTTCAGCTAATGCGAACAGAGCTGGGAACATAATACCACTGTTTCTTTCTTGAAAGGCAAATAAGAGGTTATCCAGGATCGCCTTCTGGTGGTAAGCTAGCCTCCTGCCAGTTCTGAACACATGATCGGCAAAAGTTCTTAATTCATAATTAAAAACATTTATAACTCCAGTTGGAGTTGGTTTGCTTTTTGGCAAAGCAACAGTCGTCAACGGTTTTGATGAGCCTTTATCGTCTGCCGTTTGAGACGGGCTAGCCAATCGTTTACCTTGGGATTGATCAGTTATGGCTAAGCCTTTTGGACTTAGCATAAACCTTTTGAGGATTTTTTCTTTGGGATCCTCAGCAGTTTCCAAGTTCTTCTGCTCCTGGGATTGCGACCTTCGTCGTCATCTTTTCGGCTAAACATTGCCATTTCTCTGGTTAAGGCGTCTGGAAGATAGATCTTGTTTCGTGCAATTAATTCAACATTATAATCATATTGGTTAAGAAATAATTGCCAGTTTGCTAATCTTCCTCTATCAGCAGCTTTATCAAGTTTAAAAATTTTTAAATTCTTTACTCTAGCACAATCAGTGAGTACAGTAAAGAGTTTTCTAAGAAAAGCTAGAGAATTTAAAATTGTTTTCTTGACAGCCAAGATTTTTTTTTTCCCTGTGGGATAATTTAGTTATACAGGGCTGAACTTGCCACTACAAAATTTGCAGATCTTTTCAATGTTCGTTCCAGGCATTTTTGCCAGAACTACACCGGACCAATAGTTATCACTCGCATCTGTTTGGAGGATAATTTCATCATTTTCCTCTGGTTATTGTAGAGGAGGGAGGTTTTTGCAGAGATTTTTTATCTGCTTCACAATTTTTCATCATCTTCTGTGAAGTTCCATTTTCTCTTGGAACTTGTTTTAGGAGATAACATTGCTGTTAGTCCTGAGATTTTGGGATTGAAATCTCTCTCATAATTGATAACTCCTAAGAATCTTTCTAGACTCTTAGCATCAGGAATTCTATCTGAAAACTTCCAGATTTTCTCAAGGATTTGAGGTTGGAGTTTTATTACTCCATTCTTGGTATTTATTCCTAGGAAATCAACTTCATCGAGGATAAAGAAGATTTTCTTTTATCCTAGGATAATTCCATGCTGAACTATCAGCTTTATAACCTCATAGAGGTGTTTCATGTGTTCTTCTCTGTTTTTGGAGAAGACAAGGATGTCATCAATATAGACTACGCAGGACTCATCCACATGCTTGAAGATGTTGTCCATCTTTCTTTGGAAGATTGAGGGGGCTTGTTTTAGACCAAAAGGCATTACTAGCCATTCGTAATGGCCTTGTGGTGTTCCGAATGTAGTGAGAGGAACACTTTCAGGATGCATCTTGACCTACCAAAAACCCGACTTTGCATCGAATTTTGAAAAAACTTTAGCTCATCTGAGCTGGTTGATCAATACTCTTACTTGAGCAATTTGATAACCGTCTTTGACAGTCTTCTTATTGACATCTCTGAAGTCAATCACCATTCTAGCTTTGCCTCTGAGGTTTTCTGCATGATTTCTCACTTAGAATGCTGGAGCATGATGAGGGCTAGTGGAAGGTTGAATTAATGTCTTGTTTAGGAGATCTTTAATATCTTTTCTGAATTCTTTCTGGTCTTCCTCTTTGTACTGAGGAATAGCTTTGACATGACAGATGACATTCATATCATGTAATCTTAATTCACAGACCACTGGGTCTTTTTCCCAAAACTTCTGAGGGTCTACATCGATATTCTGTTCGAGTAGTTTCTTGATTTTATCAAGAGTGGGAATTTTCTGAGACTCAAGCTTATTCTGAAAGTGCTTGAGGTTATGCTCGTGGATGAAACTAGCTTCTTCATCTGTGCTAGTTGTTTCTTCTTTTTCTTCATCTTCAAAAGATGATTCAAATGATTCTTCAATAAGTAGTTCTTCTTGTTGTTTAATTTGGAGGATGGTTTCAAATTTGGGTTTGTAGGGGGTAAGATCACCACTATTCTGTTGCGATCTCTGATATTGTGTAGTAAAGTTTGGACCTACTACACGTTTGGCTTGAGTAAGCTGATCTACCTAGATCACCCGTTCTCCTTTTCTGATGTTGGAGAATAAAATCATTTCCCAACAAGAAATTAGATCCTTGGCCTTCTGATTGCCAAAGAGTGTTGATAATAAATGTTCCTCCACCAATGGTGATATGAACATTTCTAGTTACCTTGTTCATGGTTAGGTGGCTTTCATCAAACTGGACACCAGTAGCTATTCTTTTCTTATCTTCTTTCCAGAGTTCTTCTGGAATTGTAAATCTCTTTGCAACTGTAAATCCTGATCCATTGTCTACAAATGCATGTAGATGATATTTTTTGTGATCAGGGAATTTGAGTCAAATCTCTATGTAGTTGTTGTATTTATTAGTACAGACGACTTTCGTGTTGAAGCTCGTTTTCCTGAGCTTGTTCAGGCTCATTTTCTTGAGCTTGTTCCTCGGGTATGAATGGTTTACATTCTTCTGGAACATTTTCTGGTATTTCAACCAGTTCAATGGTTGTATCGAGGTTTTCTTCCTCGATTTTTTCTTCCTTTATTTTTTAGGAAGATGGTTCCATAATTTCTTGGAACTGGGTTTCTAATTCTTTCTCTTTTTTCTCAGAGAAATATTCTTCATATTCTTGTTCTACTAATTGGCTGACAAGGCCATTCTTGGTCTTTCTTCTTGCTTCAGCTATGAAGCATTCTTTCTAATAAGTCTCTTTTGATTTTTCACAGAACATAGGAAGTCCATTCTTTTCGTGACATAAGCAGAAGTCACAAACGAATGTACCATGGTTCACCTGATAAGAAGACGTTATTGCTTCCGTCTTACTTTCTTCCCAGTTTTTGACATGTAGAACATTCATCTGTCTAGACTCTAAGTAATCTACTTCAGAATCTATTTCAGAGTCAGATGATTCTTCTTTTTCTGACCAGGCAGAGTAGACTGACCTGTCATCATCTTCTTCATCAGAATGGGCTATTTCGTAGCATGTTAACTGTTTCTACTATAGGTTCGTATTTTTCAAATAGAGCTTTAGTAGATCTTGTACCATTTTCTGGGCATTCATTGGCATAGTGCCCTTCAGCTTTACACAATCAGCATCTAAAGCTTTCTTGCCTGGTTGAGTATTCTGATGGTTCGCTCTGTGATTCTTCTTTTTCTCGAAGAATTTCTTTTTTGGATTTTCATCCTTTTGTTTTTTGAAATTGGAACTTTTCTTGAATTTCCAATCTTTTTTCTTATTACTCTTTTTGAATTTTTTTGAGTAATATTTTTTTTTCTTTTTCTGTGGAACTTGGATTCATGACATCCCCAGTTGGTTGGTATATCCAGTATTCCATAACATAAATTTTCAACTCCTTTGAGTTGTTTCTTGGCCATCTTAGCCTTAAGATTGGCTTTGCATTGTTATTTCAGTAATTGCCTAATTCTATCGGCAATTCCTCCAACTGAAAATATTTCAATAGGCTTTTCAGCTATGCTTTCTCTCACAGCTGTTCTCCATGGTTCAGGGAATTTCCTGTGCAACAGGTTGACTAGATCAATATTCTCTAGTTCACCAATCGTACAGTAAAATTCTTGAAATTCATTCAAGTATTCTTCAAAATATCTTATGTCATAGATTTTGAGAGCATATATATTTGATTTGGCCGTTTCTTTGGCCTTTTCACTCAGATTTGAGAGGTCTCCACAGAACTGATCGTACAGGGGTACTGCAAAATCATACGGAGATTTTGAATTTTTTTTATTTCTTCTAGCCAGTCTTTCCGTCTGGCAGTTTCTTTGAACGACAAATAGTAATTTTTGGCTACACCGGTGAGGGTAGTTTCATAATACACCTGAAGATCTGGTGTTTCAAATTTCCCAAGGGTTAGAGCTGAGGCCATCATCAAGCTATCTACCCATTGGTCAATGGCTTTTCTTTTATCTAGAGCCATGTCTAGATTTAGCCAGATGCCGTAGTTTGTGATTGGAACTCTAGGCATGTTGTCCTCTGGGACAAATCTTTGAGAGTTTCTCTCTTCTTTTATGCCCGTGGGGGCTTTCTGCACAGGGAGTTTTAGTTTTACCTTTTCTCCAATGATGAAAATTTTGGAGTTATCTCCTTCCATTTCAATATCTTGATAAGGAAGGATTTTTCTTACCTTTCCTGTATTGAATTTTTTCATTTCTTCTATTAGTTTTTCTAATCGTTCAGGATTGTCGCAAGATTCTGCTTCATCATAGAGTTTATAGAGCTTTTCTGCTCTGAGCATATTAACTGGTCTGTTCAGATCATCTTTTAGTTCTTCTTCAGTGATAGACTCTGATGGTTCTTCAGAGTATTTGGTACCACTAACACTAGCCTCTCTAGTGCTGTAGCTTCTTCTGAGAAGATTTTTGTTTATCTTGATATTTTCAGGACAGTCATCACTTTTTCTGTGATTGTCGAAATTTAGACTGATTTCTCCAGTCTTTCTGCTTTCATAAATTTTTGCTTTCGCATTCTCTGATGGCTTTTTCAGGCTAGATAATTTCCATTCAATAGGAAAAGTTACCTCATTCCAAGTAACCTTGTGAATCCGTTGAGAATGGTTCTTCTGACTGGTGAGGAACCCAGTAGTAAGACCTGGGATATTTGATATCCTTGTCTTAGGTTCTACTGTGGTACTCATCAGTTTATAGTATATTCTGTATACTATTGCAAGTTCTTGCATATCTTCTTTCATTGATATTCCATCTGTCTTGACTCTCAGTCGTAGACAGCGAGCTGCATCTTTCAAGCTGGTTGAGAAGTTTGGGAAACAGTTGAAATACGTCACTTGATTGCATATGAATGCTTCAAGGTTTCCCAGCAGACTAGCTTGAAAATCTGTTAGTCTATTGTCTTGTAGGACACATAGAACTGAACAGTTTATACCTTCTCGGGCAAGAAGTTTTATGCCTACTTGGACTGCTCAAATATGCATAAATTGATAATTTTTTGTTCTTGCTCTGGCAACTTCAGCAGGAGTGATCATCAAAAGATCTGTTTCTCCTTTTGTATAAGGGGTTGTGAATTCCAATAATTTGAAGTGATGGCTGTCCATCAGATCAAACTTTCTCCTTTTGTAGATTTGTTTAAAATCTAACTTTGGAATTGAGGAGTTTTTTACCTCATGTTAGATTTCATTATACTCGAACTCTTCAGCATTTAGGAGTTGTACTCCTTTCTTTTTCCCGAAGATGCTCATCTTTTTTACATCTATTTTCTCTTCTTTCGAGTTTTCGTACCGAATACTAGTATGACTAGTAGATGGTTCTAGAAAAATCATGTTTGGAACAAGATTCTTCTCTGGTCTTTCTAATGGTTTAAATCCATTAGTTTTCTTTGTTTTTACTGTAGGCACTTTCTTGTCCTTCAGTATATTTTTCATAGAATCCAGCATTTTTTGCCGTTCATTGATTTTTCTACTAATAGTTGTTAGCCTTTCTTCTTCCGTTTTTGGAAGTTCTTGTTGTAGAGAATTGGAAAAATTGTATTGTCTTGTATTCATCTCACCATGAGGTTTATATAGGGTTATATTATGTATACAAAAGGAAATACATAATAGCTATACTAATCAATCGCACATTACAAGTATGTCAATCGCATACATTACGAGTCCGTCAATCGCATACATTATGAGTCTGTCAATCGCATACATTAAGCAATACTTATTGCATGAATAGTCATTATCATTTACAACACTCCCCCTTGGATATTCCATGTCAATAGTGTTGCCTCTGCTATGCACTTCTAAGTTGCCTCGTCAAAAACCTTGCCAAGTAATAAAAACCCTATGGGAAAAAACAACCTTGGTCGAAGGAGAAAAAGAGCACAACGCGCGTGAATGTGGAGTAGTCGACATCCTTCCACACTCCCCTTATCCCGCTCAAACTCGGTGATGACGCTTTGATCGTTGCCTCACTAAAAATCTTGCTAGGTAACAAAAATCATGTGGGACAAAAATAACACTGGTTGAAGGGTAAAAGGAGCGCAACACATTCTTCACTTTTCAAGATTGAATACGTAGACATCATACCTCCCCCTGATGTCAAGGTCTCCCCCTGATTTCTACAATTATGGGAGTTCAGATAACTTTCTTAATCCTATGCTCTTCACATGTTTCTCGAAGGTGGATTTAGGTAACAACTTAGTAAACAAGTCCGCTACATTATCCTCTGAACGGATTTGATTCACTTCAATATTTAGAAGTGTTTGTTGTTGCTGATTGTAAAAGAACTTAGGCAATATATGCTTGATGTTGTTGCCCTTGATGAAACCTAACTTCATTTGCTCAATACAAGCCGCATTATCTTCATAAATGCATGTAGGTTCATCTGTGGTAGACTTCAAACCATGTACTTACATATGCATTTGCAAGCATAATTAGCTATAATGAGCCACGCTTATGCTACCCCCAGCGGTACCGACTCCCGTCAAAGGAGTGACCTAGGGGAACACAGCCAAACAGGCTACCGCCTGAGCCCCGGCTTGCCCCCAGATCACCGCTGACTCGCCGCCACGCGCCTCGCCAAGACAGCATCAGAAGCTCCAGAAGCTGGGGACTGAAGCACATCAGTCCCACATCGAAAACATGGAGAAGATCAATTCCCTCCTCACCTATAAAAGATTATCTTCTCTCTCTTCATTAATTAGGCATTTAATACTTACCTACTGTTACTTTGTCAACACAAATACATTGACTAACTTTGGCATCAGAGAGGAGAAGACCGCCCAGAGCGGTCTCCCTTTAACGCCCTCTGTATTTCACTTGACAGCTATCGCAAATTCCTCGAATGTGTCTAACTACAGACCTTAGCCATATGCATTCTCGCATGGCTTCATGTAGAGCGATAATCTCTGTATGATTTGAGGAAGTAGCAACAAGGGTCTGCTTTGTAGACCTCCAAGATATCGCAGTACTTCCCATGGTAAAGACATAACTTGTTTGGGAGCGACCTTTGTGAGGGTCAGAGAGATACCCTACATCAGCAAAACTCATCAAGACATCATTGTCATTTTGATAGAGGGGAGGAGGAGCACGGAAGGTGGTGTTTTGCCTTGTGGATTCTGATCCCACACTTCCGTTATTTCTTTTCTCTCTGTAGGGATAGAACAAGCCCGTATCAATCGTATCTCTCAAGTATTGAAAGATTGTCTTTATGCCAATCCAATGGCGGCGTGTTGGCGCAAAACTATGTCGAGCTAACAAGTTCACTGCGAATGAGATGTCCGGTCTTGTGCATTGAGCTAAGTACAATAGTGCACCTATTGCACTTAGATAGGGCACTTCAGCCTCTAATAAGTCTTCGTCCTCATCCCTTGGACGAAACGGATCTTTTTCAGGCTCAAGACTACGACCGATCATGGGAGTACTCACAGGCTTTGCTTTATCTTCATTAAAGCGCCTTAATAATTTTTGAGTATATGCTGACTGATGGATCATAATCCCATCATTACGGTGCTCGAGTTCTAATCTGAGGCAAAACCGTGTTTACCCAAGATCTTTCATCTCAAATTCGGATTTCAAGTACTTAGCAGTTTCCTTCATCTAGAGTTCCAACTAGGTTCATGTCATCGACATAAATTGCTACAATTGCAAATCCGGAACTTGTCCTTTTTATAAACACGCATGGGCATATTTCATTATTCTCATATCCCTTCCTAATCAAGTAGTCACTTAGACGGTTATACCACATCCGTCCGGATTGTTTCAATCCATATAGTGAGCGTCTCAATCTTATTGAAAACGCACTCCGTGGTTTAGAGCCACTTGAATTAGGTAATTGGAGTCCATCTGGAACCTTCATATATATCTCTGAATCTAGATTCACATAGAGATATGTTGTAACCACATCCATAAGCTGCATGTCAAGTTTTTCGAAAACTACCAAACTGACAAGGTAGCGAAACGTTATAACGTCTATTACGGGAGAATATGTCTCCTCGTAGTCGATTCCGGGGTGTTGTGAGAAACCTTGCGCCACAAGGCGGGCTTTGTATCTAACAACCCATTTTTCTCATTACGCTTTCTAACAAAGACCCATTTATGGCCAACAAGCTTTATACTTGGGGGTGTCAGCCTTATAGGCCCAAATACCTGTCTCTTTGTTAGTGAATCCAATTCAACCTGGATCGCATCTTTCCATTTAGACCAGTCTGCTCTTCGTTAACATTCTTCAACGGAGCGAGGTTCGATATCATCGTGTTCTATAATTTCTTAAGCAATAGAATATGCAAATACATCATCAAGGATAATAGAATCTCGATTCAACGTCTCATGTACACTAGTGTAATTCGTGGAGATCTCCCTATTCCCTGGAATTGGTTCTAACATTTGAGCGTCCCCCAATGATGTCTCTTGGACATAACCATAATCCGAAATATCTTCATGAGACGGGTTATTTATGTCGATGATTAATGGATCTTTCTATGCCAAACTCGCTTTCTTTCTCGGGCGAGAATCTATCGAACCTTTGGGCTTCCCATGTTTCCTTGCTGGGAGCCCGGCCTAAGCCACATTGCCATCACTATTAGTAGTGGCAGCGCCATGCTCAATACCCCTAGGGGTGGCGCCATGTCCATGATTTTTAGAGACATCAATCCTTGTAGGCAAGTTTGCAGCAGATATATGTGATCTTGTTAATTTAGCGATATCAGAAAATGCATCAGGCATAGAGTTTGCTATGTTCTGAACATCGAGAATTCTCCGCACTTCAATTTCAGACTGTGTGGTTTGGGAATCAAGATGAGACAAAATGGGGACAGACCACGACAATTCCTGTCATTCCTGTTGAACGTTATTGTTCCTATCTCCCCCTAACGACGGGAAGACTGTCTCATCAAAGTGACAATCCGCAAATCTAGCGGTAAATAGATAGCCTGTCAAGGGTTCTAAGTAGCGGATAATGGTTGGAGAGTCATATCCAACATAAATACCTAATAGTCTTTGAGGACCCATTTTGGTGCGCTGTGGCGGCGCAATTGGCACATAAACTGTACATCCAAATATGCATAAGTGTGAGACATCAGGCTCATATCCAGTAACCATCTGGGACGCAGAAAAAGGTTGAGTGGCAGTAGGCCTTAGACGAATGAGCATAGCTGCATGCAATATTGCATAGCCCCAAGCAGAAACAGGGAGATTGATGCGCATAACCAATGCTCTAGCGACCATTTGAAGTCTTTTAATGGCAGCTTCTGCGAGACCATTTTGGGTGTGGACATGAGGAATAAGGTGTTCAACCTCAATCTCAATGGACATGTAATAGTCATCAAACGTTTTTGATGTAAACTTTCCAACATTGTCAAGATGAATTGACTTAATGGGATGATCAGGGTGGTGAGCCCTTAATTTAATTATTTGTGCTAGGAGTTTAGCAAATGCAGCATTTCTTGTGGACAATAGCATGACATGTGACTATCGTGTCGATGCATTAACCAACACCATAAAATATCTAAATGGTCCGCAAGTTGGTTGAATAGGTCCACAAATATCACCTTGGATTCTTTATAAGAATTGAATATTTTCTTTAGTGTCCTTTGCATAGGATGGTCTAGATCCTAATTTTGCTAAAGAGCAGGCTTTGCAAAACGAAAGATGGGCTTTAGAAGTAACCAAGGAAGTATCTGGTTGAGCCACAAAGTCACAATTGACTTTAGAAGTAGAAAAAGGAACCAAGGAGGTATTGGTGGCGTCAATACCACTTTTGGGCCGCAGGGGGTAGGCGGCGGTAGCCTTACTTTGGATCGAATTTTGGTTCTGACTTCTTTTCGTTTTGAAAAATGGAAAATGACTGTTTGTAGGGTACACCATATATAATTCTAGTTCAGTGGGAGATTGTAATATGAATTATGCTGCTCAATAGCATATATGAACTAGACTTATATACTGTGCATATCGAGTAACAGCAGATAAACCTTTTGGACTTGATTTCAATGTATTGCAGTTAACATATATATATATATATTAATTGATCGAGTTAAGCATATATATATATATGACATTATCTGTTTAGAATTAAAATTCAAAAGTAATGATGATTCAGACAAATTGGATTTAGATAGGAAGTTATTTTGACAGTTTGAAGTTATTTTGACAGTTCCTTGATGGAAGGAACTGTCATGTAACTGCTAAATATCAGTTTATAAAACTGAGGCCTTTATCGATTTTGATCCCTGCTAGAACACATCACCATTCTCATACTGATTTGTCCCATCAAGCAAAGCTGAGAAGATACAGTGTGAATCTAGGGAAGATCAAGATGGATTCCAACACCAGACAACCAAGTTAGTTTACTAAGTTAACTATCTAGTTCATATCAACATTTGATTTATTTTCTGAGATAGCTTTCTTGGTTTACAAGATGTTTCAGTTTATATTTTCTAACAGTTTTTGGATGACGAACAACCTTGTCAGTGCCAATAGGGTACCTGCTCAAAAGCTCGTCTTGCAACTAATCGACTACAAGTTAATGGAAAACCTAATCAATGAAAAAAAGAGAAAAAAAAAAAGATTTTACCGAACGTTGGGATGAAACAAAACCATTGAGCCATTAGATCTCGAATTCAACTTAAAACGATCCAAAGAAACTAGAAAAGATAAAGGGAGTTCTAGGAAAAACATGAAATCCATACAGATCGAGCAGAGAAATTGGTCATGAAGAATTCTAAGATCACTAACCAGAAAAGGAATGGGAGCTCAGTAGACCCATGTGGATTTAGGAAGACAAGGTCGGAAGTCAGAAGCCGCTGCTGGTAGAACTTATGACGAAGGATATTGTATTCCTATAACCCCAAGCGAACACTCGAGCCTCTCGGTGGTTTGATATGATTTGGGCTCGGGCTCTGGTTCTGAGACTATCATTTTGGGCCTCCCTCCCAAATAAGGAACTTATAGCTTCTCCATCAACTTCACTCTTCCAACCCTATAAACTCAAGACGTAGAAACTCAGGTAGTTCTAAAAGGGCGATCTCCCATAGGCCATAGGTTTATTCCAACTTCTAAGAAGGAATTGATGTAGTGTATTCACCCTTTTTGGTGGGATTTCATTTTGGTCAAGTAGCTTTTCAACCTTTTCTTTTTCTTATATGCCTCTTTTTCTTATAATTGTCTTTATATTGTTGAATCAGAGGCTCTCTTGCGATGAGTTTATTTCGAGAGGACTACACAGATAGCTCAGATATCTATGCAAAACGGTGAAAACGTTGGTTTCGAGAAGTTGAACTTGTCAAGTTAAATATTTGTGTATACTGAGAATGTAATATGGTTGCTAATTCTCTTACTTGCATGTGAAATACATTTGATGTAGGTTAAATTATCAATAAGGGTATTTTTTTGTGAAAGTGAAAAAGAGATGCTCTCTTCTCTGACTCCCTTGCGGGAGGTTTCTCGACGGCGACTTTTATCAAGAAGTGGCGGTCTTGTGCTTTTGACTGAAAGGAGGGTCCTTTCACCTTTTGTTAATGTTTAAAGTTCAGTAGTAACTAAACCTTTACTAACGCTGGTCTGATGGGCGGACCGCTATCAATGATACTCAGAGTTCCTGGTACCTGTCAAGTAAAATACAGAGGGCGTCAAAGGGAGACCGCGCTGGGCGGTCTTCTCTTCTCCGATGCCTAAGTTAGTCAATGTATTTATATTGACAAAGTAACAGTAGGTAAGTATTAAATGCGTAATTAATGAGGAGAGAGGGGAGAACCTTTTATAGGTGAAGAAGGAGTTGATCTTCTTCATGTTTTCGATGTGGGACTGATATGTTTCTGTCCCTAGTTCTTGGAGCTTCTGATGCTGTCTTGGCGCGGCGCGTCAGCGGTGATCTGGGGGCAAGCTGAGGCCCAGGTGGTAGCCTGCTTGGTCGTGTTCCCGTAGGTCACTCCTTTGGCGTGGGTTGGTACCGCTAGTGGTAGCATGAGCATGGCTCATTATAGCTAATTATGCTTGTGAGTGCCTATGTAAGTACACCTTTCTCTAGTCTAACTCTTGGTGGTGCCGGTGGGACAACTCGATGGGGCTCCTTGCTCCTAGGCTGCTGCCTAATTCTTCTCGTCATCGGTTATGCTTGTGGTGACGGTCGCTCTATTACCAATCTAAGATCGGATCGGTCTGTTACTTACGTGTGTTCTCTAGGGAGGATGGATGCGAAGGTGGGTACCGGTGTTCGGCATGCAGCTTGCGGCGATGTTTGGTCAGGTTGGTTTGCCTGGGATTGCATCGATCTTATGGTGGTGATGGTGGATCTGTCTTGCTCGTCGGGAGACTTGAGTTGCTGGGCATCAAATCTAATTATGCAATCTATCCTTGATGATGGTTATGATGGTAGTGGTCAGTGTTCCCATGGGAACTTGGGTGGCAGTGGTCTCTCTGGTGGTAGTGGTGGTCTTTATGGGGGTGGCAGTTTCTATAGAGACGGCGGAGACGGCAGTGGTTTCCAAGAAGGCGACAGTGACGGCAGAATTGATGGGGAGGCTAGGGTTTCTCCTAAAGTGGCTTGCGGGGCTCTATAGTTTGCCCAAATTGGGCCTTGGAGGTGGTTAATTTCAATAGGGCTATGGGTCCATTTTGGATTGTCTCCTGATGCAGAGGATAATGTGGAAGGTGGTCTGTCACCTTCTACTGCTAGTTTAATTTAATTTCTATTTGGGTCGCAAAAACCAGTGCCTTAATTGTTACATTTTATGCTTGCTTCGAGGTTTCTGAACACAAAAAAGATTCAAAGAACATGAACTATATATGCTTTTCTCTTCCAAAAGAATTATCATATATGTGTGTGTGTGTGTGTGTGTTGGTGTGTGTGTAAGTAGAGAAACAAGACACACAAAACATGATGATCACCTTTAAAATGAAAGAGTGGGAGAGGGGACAAATGCCAAAGGTGGGGAAGGGAAAACTGAAACGATATCGAGCCCTATGACTATACGGGACCTCCGTGTATGTATCCACATCCACTCTAATAACAACCTCCATGTGAAAACTACTATTAACATACAAAGCCATAAAAAATATATTAAAAAAAAAAGTAGTACTCCTTACTGACAATTTTACAAAAAAAAAAAAATGAAGTCCTTGTAGATTTGTAACAAAAAACAGAAGCAACATGGTATGGTAAGGAGGTTTTTTTGCCTCTCTTATCCCTCTTTTTGAGAACCAAAAAAAAAAAACAAGCAAAATTCCCAAAATTCATCCCGTGACGCTTTACAGCTTTAGACCAGCACATTTCTACTCGCACAACAGATGCATCTTCCTTCCAATGGGGAATCCTCTCACAGAAAAAATCATCACAAATACTAAGAAAGTTCCTCCTTGTTGAACTTGGTCCAAGCTTCATGTTTCAGTGTGAAACCATTTTCATGAAAGATGAAAACAATTACATAACTACCTCAACTGTTCAACATAGGCATCACTTTAGAAAGAAGAGAAAATGTTACAAACAGTACCCGAATTAAGGCTCATTCTTAACTTCAATACCCGACTATGCAAAACTATCACTTTAGTACCCCAAGTTTGAAGTCTGACCTAAGAATGGTACACGTCGTCCATCACGGCGTTAACTAGCTAACCACGTGGCATATTTTGAGGGCCCTCATGGTTTGCCACGTAGCAAAGACTTAACGCTGTGATGAACGGCGTGTACCATTCTTGGGTCGAGCTTCAAACTTGGGGTACCAAAGTGATAGTTTTGCATAGTCGGGTACTGAAGTTAGGAGTTGGCCTTAGTTCAGGTACTGTTTGAAATATTTTCTCTATAAAGAAAGGCAGATTTCAAATTGTTTTCAGTCTTATCACTATCGAGGAATTATGGCAGAGTAACTATGAAAAAGTGTAACAAAGATATTTATATATTGTAACCAAAAAAAGAAGAAAGATATTTATATATCTTGGCATGTTAGGCTTCTGTAGGCCTGCTATTGGAGCTCCTTGGGAGTTGGGACAGAAATTTGATGGGCTACGGTTTTGCTCTAAGCCCATCCCTATGTTTTTAGTTCGTCTAATTACAACAAATTCCTTGTATTTTAAGGAACCTA
>LYNE01005155.1:11798-30005 GCA_001662545.1 Rosa x damascena
CTTAGCCTGGTGTTGGCACCAGTAAGAATGGGCAGCCAATAATACTCTATCCAAAAGCACTTGGGGAACAGGCTCTTCCCTTCTTTGCCGAGAAGAGATTTGTGCTGTGGGAACCAAAGTTTCCCATTTGTCCTGCAAACAATGCACAGACTTTAATGTAAATTATGCATTTCCAGAAAAGTACTCCATCAGCGACTATGTAAACTTCTGTCCTCTACTAACTCATATGAATCACAAGTACTAAAATGAATTGTCTAACAATATATCTAAGTAAATGAAAGACATGATTGGTCGATTAAAATTGTACCTGAGCAGTGGTGAAATAATTTCACTTTGCGAAAACAGTCCCCAAAAATCTCATTCTAGTCTGGCAATATATACAAAAAATCATAATCAATGTCATATCTCTTTCCTTCAACAACTATCTAACCAAATAACATCAAGACTCATGCTGAAAGAAGATTCAAATTAAGTAATGTATAACCAGCCATCAGTTAAAGTACCTGAGCAGATAGATTTAGCTGGAGGAGAGTGCAAAACCTCGGCAACAATGTTTCCTCCTCCTTCACTGTACGCAGATATCTTTAAGAGAACCAAAGGAAGTACAAAGTCAGAAAAGTGATAAACTCAAGAGCTGAAATAGATACAAGGTGGTCCTATACTCACAACAATGTATGGATGAGACAGATTCTTTAAAGGCTTCACTTCTTCCTCAAGCTCCTTGATGTGAGCCTACTTATTTTGGCATGTAAACCACTTTTGCACATTATAAGAAAAGCAATTCGAATGCAGAAAAAACTTACAAGTCTATTAGATTTCTTAGCCCAGCGAATGTCTCTGGTATGTTTCCAGTCAAATAATTGGAGGACAATATCCTGAAATTACAATACAAAAGCAACAACAACTTTTAATTATCATTCATCATTCCACAATGGTAACGAAGTATTGAAAAGTCCAGACTCAAAGTCCCCCAGAAAGAAAAATGTTCCTTGCAAACCTTCCAAGTCGATTAAACTCCCAAGCTGAGGAGGAACAACTCCAGAGATTTGATTTGCTTCAAGACTCCTGATTATTTCAAAACAAAAGAAACATTGTTGATACTAGAAACAGATGATGACAGTAGACGACCCAATCTACAAGATCAATAACTGAGAAAAATCATAAAACTCACAGGTATGTGAGAGTGGTAATATTTTCCAGCTCCATTGGAATCTCCCCTAATAAGTGATTTACAAGAAGAGAGCTGCACAGGCCTTCTAATTAATGGGTAGAACAAGAACAATCAACTCAAAGTATATGATCAACAAAACTGAGAGAGCTCAAATTGAAGTTAACTGCATTGAACCCCATTTTGCTGGTATTGTACCACTAAGATAATTGTAAAACAAATCATTGCACAAAGATCAAAAAAGTTGGAGCGCACTCAGCAAAAAAATAATTGTTTTAGAAATGTCATCAGACATCATTTTCCAAGTCTTGAACTTTATAAATGCTCTTATATATATATATTATATTGAAAACATAAAGTTGTATTCAAAACATTATATTATTCATCAATGCATTAACAGAAACATGGTCAAAAGGCCAGGATAGTTACCATAGGGAATCGGAAATCGTTTCAGGAGGTAGTATTCTACCACTGACATGGATGAAGAGAATGTCATGATGATGGTGGCTGTGGCACTTGACACCTACATATGTAATAGTTCTTAATTACCAAAAAATATATCTTCAATAGGTATTATCAACAGAAAGATCAAGTAAGATTGATTGAATGTGTCTTCCAAACTAATTCAACTTTGAATTTGAATAGAATTGAATCCAGCTTATCATCACATAAAATGTTGAAAATAAGAAAGTTATTAATTAAGCTACCTGAGTATTATGAGCCACTCAATAGCAAGAATTCCAAGTTGCTTCCAATACACATTTTCAAGAACAGAAACCTGTTGGGAGAGTCATAGAACTGAATCCCTAGAACTGAATCCCTAAAGCTTGTGGCTCCAAACTTTCTTTTGCTGAAACAGATACTAAAGCACTAACTAGTTGTCTGCCATGTCCCTGACTATCAAAGGCAGAATAGATAACAAGTCTTGCAGTTGGTGGTGAGCTTGACAGTAGCAGTTGTGCTCCTTGCATTGGTAAGAGCATCCAGAAACAACAGCTATAAGTATTGAGTTCTTAAGGAGCAAGTAAATTTTTTCCACACCAAATAATCCGTTTTTAAAGAGTACACCAAGTAATGCTTACTTACATGACCCTATTTGATACCGGGCTTCAAGAGCAGATTCACATTCATATGTATCATGAGATTGGTTCCAAAGAGCAGATTGACATTCACCTTTGGAAACAGAACAAACACTTGAAATTAATGAAAACAGCAACAATCCAAACAAAATCCATAACCAAAATAGACACAAACCCAGCAAAAATATCATAAAAGATATTCAATATCCAATAATAGACCCCCTCTACATCTTACTAATGGAAACTTAGTGTTTAATTTCAGGTTGCCCAACATATAAACAAATACGTGAGCAGTATAGCACAAGAACAACTATTGAATACCCTAGAGGATAAAAATTGAAAGGCTCACAATCAAATAGGCAATGAGGAATATTCATCAGGATGTAAACCAACTTACCCATAGATGCTCCAACTACTACTATTGCAGCTAAACCAGTCATTTGCAGGCATATCTGATATCAAATACAAAAGATGAACAAAGGAATGAGCTTCCAAACATCAATCCAAACTGAATATGATCAACATAAATATTAATAATTATATAAACATTAACAGAAAGAATCAAGAACAACAGCATCCATCATATCTAACTAATTAAAATCAAGCACACAACAGACCCACAATCAAACAGCAGGAAGAATCTATTCTATTCTATTTTCATCAATTGGCCGGGTATTCCAGATACCAATTTCTGTCTTGGGTTGACTTTACCTTCTCCATTCCAGAAAATCCCATCATAATTACAACAAAAAGATCAAAACTTGAGAGGACCCAAGTGAAAACAAGACGCAATAATCGGAACCCAGTTACAAAATAGAAGAGAATCAACAGAAAGAAACGATTTTGATACCTGCAATTCGGTCTCCCAGCTGGGTGCGACAGGAAAAAGAAACAACTCAGTCTCGGCCTGCAGCTGGGTGCGACGGGAACTAGTCGGAGAGGCTAAACTGGCCAACAATGCTTCGCTCCAAGGGAATCGGTTCAATCCCATTCGCAGAGAGATGAGAATGGTTAGAGAGAAGAATGAGGGTTTGGGAGAGTGAGGTTTTGGCTAGAGAGTGAGGATTTTCGTTTTGGTTTGGGTCTGTCGAGATAGAGAGAAGAATAAGGGTTTCGGAAAGTGAGGATTCTGGTTTTGGTTTGGGTCGTTCGAGAGTGAGGCGACCAAGAGAGGGTTTTGTTTCTGGGGATCTATCGATAGTGAGACGAGTCAAAATAAAGTGAGGCACTAGCTGTCGAGAGATTTTGTTATTTTTGTTATGTTTTTTGCTCTAAGTGTTAGGGTTTCGGCTAGATTTGTGAGGCCCTATCAATTTGGACAAGGACTCACACAACAGATTTGTGTAAGAACGCGGTCTGAATGTAGCCATTTAAATTTAGGGGTTGTCTCCTATTAATTGGACTTCCCTCCATGGGGAGTTGGAGAAAAATTGTGGAGGGAAATCTCCTTCCTTTCTGTCGAAAATTTTAATTAGACCACAGTTTTATTGTTTATCGTCGTATGATTAATACATGTTGGGGAAAATTTGGGGTTTGAGATGCGGTTCGGCACCACATGACATGGTGGATAACTTGGTGCTCAATTTTTTTAGAGTCATACAACGGTTCTGTCCTTATACGTCTTCTGAACTAATTCATAATTCCATATCAGATGACGGATTTTTTAAAAACAACGTCCAAAAAAATAAAAATCAATCAGACGACGGAAAACTATAATGCGTCGTCTGATTCAATTTTTGTAGTAGTGTAATATACTTTTCTCCACACATGTCAATTGATTTTTGATCTTTTTTCTTTTTTCTTAAAGAAATGTAAAATCGTAAATGATAAATGAATTACAGCAAAAAGAAAAATAGATTTTCTAATAAAAAGGAAAAAAAAAAAAGGAATTTTTTTAGTACCTTCTATGGTCAATAACTATTCTTCTTGTTTTACCCTCTCTTAATAAAAATTATTAATCAAGGTCCAATTTGCTATATCAATTTTGATTGTAGTCCAGTCACTTTTTTATTGTTAATTGTGGTTCGGTCATTTTTTTCTTTGTCCATTTTGCCTCTGAAGGTACGTAAATAAAAAAACAAATCAAGATCTCATAATTTAATTGAAAATTTTGTTTTCAGTTTAATAAATTTTGAATTTCAAATTCCTCAATTCTACTAAAAAAAAGTAATTATAACAAACAATATGCATTTTGTTTAGAATAAGAGAATTTTGGAGAATCTTGAGGTACTTTCATTAATAATAGGAGCCTCTTTATATAGAAGATTACATGTATAATTCCTTGTTGTACAAGGTATCATTGTATATGTAATTCTAACCAAATATGGATTAGAAGATCTAGAACATTCTACCATATTACAACTAGAATAAGTAATTATGTTTGGGACAGGTACATTGGGTTTCCTTCAACACTCTCCCTTGTGCTGTCCAAACATTAATGCTCCTGTTGTTGCCTCCTTCAAGACCTTAGCCGAGTAAAAAAAATCCAGTGCGACAAAAATAACCTCAGTCGAAGGGGAAAAAGAGTATAACACACCCTTCACATTTCGAGATCAAAATATGTAGACATCTAGCCTCCTCCCTGATGTCAACGTCTCCCCCCTGATGACCGTGATCTTGGGACTTCGGATAATCTCCTTTGACTGATACTTTGCACATGTTTCTCAAATGTGGGTTCAAGCAATGTCTTAGTAAATAATGTCATATTATCCTCATATTGAACCTGGTTGACTTTAATCTTGAGGAGAGTTTGCTGTTGCTGATTGTAAAAGAATTTAGGCGATATATATTTGGTGTTGTCGCCCCTTGATGTAACCATGCTTCATTTACTCAATGCAAGCAGCATTATCCTCATAAATGTTTGTAGGTTCATATGTGGTAGACTTCAAACCACAAGTGCTCCAAATATGCCAGTTATGGATCTTAACCATATGCACTCATGAACAGTTTCGTGAAGAGCTATAATCTCTAAATGGTTTGAAAAAGTAGCGACAATGGTATGTTTTGTAAACCTTTAACCTATCACGATATTTTCCATGGTAAACACATAACCATTTTGAAATTGTCTATGAGGAGGCATACTCTTCTGTAATAGACGTTATAACGTTCCACTACCTTATCAGTTTGGTAGTTTCTTATAAACTGACATGCAACTTGTGAATGTGATCACAACAAATCTCTATGAGGATCTAGATACAGATATATATATATATATATATATAAGAAAGTCCTTGATGGATTTCAATTACCTGAATCAAGTAGCTCGCGATCACAGAGCATGTTTTCGATTTGATTAAAAAAACTTGCTTTACTAATTAAAACAATCTAGATGGATGTGGTATAACCGTCTAATGAATTACTTGATTAGGAAGGGATATGTCAATAATGAATTATGCCCATGCGTTTTCATTAAGAAGACAAGATCCTGGTTTTTGGTATGACATGAACATAATTGGAACTATAGATGAATTAAAGGAAACCTCAGAGCACCTAAAATCCGAATTTGAGATGAAAGATCTTGGGAAAACACGGTTTTGTGTCGCTTTATAACTTGAGCACCGTATTGATAGAATTATAATTCATCAATTGGCTTACACATAAAAGATGCTTAGGCACTTTAATGAAGATAAAGTTAAGCCTGTTAGCACTCCCATAGTGGTCCGTAGTCTTGACCCTAAAAATGATCTGTTTCGTCCCAAGGATGATGACATAGACGTGTTAGAGGCTGAAGTGCCCTATCTAAATGTAATAGGCCCATTATTGTACTTAGCACAATGCACAAGACTAGATATCTCATTCGCTGTGAACTTGTTAGCTAGATATAGCTCTACGCTAACGTGACGTTTTTGGATTAGTGTAAAGAATATCTTTCAATACCTAAAGGACATGATAGATATGAGCTTATTCTATCCCTACATAGATAAAACTAAATCTGATATGATGGAATCAGACTCCACATATCATCAAGCCGCAGCAGCCACAACCGGTAGGTGAACATCCCCCCTCCATCAATATTCAAATGATGTTTTGATGGGCTTTGCTGATGTCGGATATCTCTCTAACCCGTACAAAGGATGTTCTCAAACTGATTATGTGTCTACCGTGGGAAACATCGGGATATCTTGGAAGTCTACTAAATACACCTTCGTCGCTACTTCTTCAAATCATGAAGAGATTATTGCTCTTCATGAAGCTGTTCTTGAATGTATATGACTTAGAGGTTGACAATTAGGCATATTCGAAGTATATATGGTCTGAAGTCTACCACA
The DNA here is from genome assembly GCA_001662545.1 of Rosa x damascena. Taxonomy (NCBI): domain Eukaryota; kingdom Viridiplantae; phylum Streptophyta; class Magnoliopsida; order Rosales; family Rosaceae; genus Rosa; species Rosa x damascena. Next base: position 18,314 of record LYNE01005155.1, read on the forward strand.
GATAAAGTACATGCATTTATGAGGATGATATCGCTTGCATTGAACAAATGAAGCAAGGTTTTATCAAAGGTGACAACACCAAGCATTCTCCATAGTTGAGTTTCAAAGACATACATATGTTCAGATTTTCAATTTAATTTTCAGTAGAGTAATAGTAAGCAAAGAAACAATAACAAAGAAAAATGGAATCCTAAAGTCCTAAACTAGACTTGTTGGGCAACTATAGTGCAGTCAAATAAGTAAGCAATAAGAACTAAAGTTCAAACAAATAGGCATGAGCAAATCAAAGTATATGCTTTTTGCTTTGAGTAAAATGACATTAAAAGATAGGGCCTTAGACAAATAGGCATGAGCAAATCAAAGTATATGCCTTTTGGTTTGAGTAAAATGACATTAAAAGATATGGCAATTGGTCTAGCATTTGAAACTAACCTTGTGAGTGCCCTTCCATACTAAGACATACTAAACTATCTAACCCTGAAGATACTCCTTATATACATACTATGTGACATGAAGAAAACCAAAATAAAACAAAATGAAGATTTCCAACTGCTTCATAATCTCAAAGGTTAGAACCATAAAAAATGATACTGGTGGATATAAACGATAGTTCTACGAAGTCTAATCTTAGTCATATCATCTTCATTGTACATATATAAACTTATTCCAAGTGAACCTTACATTAACCTAAGGCATCAAATGCATCCATAAACACTGATAACTTCTGCAAAATTTCAAAAAAGCGCCATCATGAAGAGCAAACAACAAAAAGCTGGAAAAGAAACTAGCATTGTGGAAAGAGGATGGACCACTTTACACCTATGTTTGAATTTTAGATGCACTCGAGAGTGATCAATAAGGTGGCGTTCGGTAACGTTTTCAAGTCATCTTTTTCATTTTATAAAATGAAAATGGCTTGAAAATGCGTTCATTGGTCTGTTTTCAAAAATGCAGAAATAATTTTTGAAAATATTTTTTTATTTTACTCGTAAAACAGGAAAATGACAAATAGACGTTTTCACCTTTTCATTCTCATATTTTAGAAAACACGGAGATATATTTTCCAAAACAAAGAAAAAAAAGGAACGTGCTCTCTTCTTCCATATTCTCACGTCACTATCTTCTTCTCAGGTCTCTCTCTCATCTCTAGTTGCCATCTTCTCTCATTTTTGAAAATTGTTTTCGGAATAAGCTACCGGACACATTTTCAGATCTCAAAAATCTAATCTTGTTTTCTCGTTTTTATTTTCAAAATCGTTTTTTGAAAATTCATTTTTAAAAACGTTACCGGACAAGCCCTAATAGTTTCAGTGGACTAATTAATGGCACATCATTTGCAAATGCATATGATTGAGCAGAGTAAATGAGGAGCAACATACCAGCAATGGCATGAGCAATCACTCCTCTTTAGTTGCGCTTCCTTTTAGGCATTGATAATCATCAAGCCGAATTACACTCCCATCATATTGAATCACACAATTATATTGATCCACCGAATAGTAGGCTTAGTTTGAGATTGCTGTACTGTGAGCAGAAGCACTTTTAAATTTGCTGTGAGAGGAAGCACTTCTGATTTTGTTGTGACAGGAAGCAGTTGAGTGTTTGGTAAATTGTTTTTGAAAGTGTTGTGAGAACAAAAAGCAATTTCGGAGTGTTTGGTAAATTGTGAATAAAAAGTGCTGTGACAGTTTATAATTACTAAAAAGGACATAAATGTTGAAAAAAAATTAAAAAAAATTATGTTCATCTAATTCTTTTTATATTTTCTATTGATTTTTCCTTTTTTTTTAAAAAATCAGATATTGATTTTTCCTTTTTTTTTTTTGGAGTGCATTTTTCTATTGATTTTTCCTTTTGTTTTTTTGGAGTGGATATCTCATTAAGGGACCAGCCCAAAGAAACAACGAATGAATTACCAAAAGAAAAAAAACCCACAACAAATAAGCTTAAAAACAAGACACGAATAGTAAAAAAAAGAATGAGAAGACCATTATCTACTCTCTTCCTCAAACTCTCCTTCACCCGTCATCACTTCACCCCTCCTCCTCTTCCTCTTCCTACTTCCACCAATCCCTTCCCGCTTCATCGCCGCCGGTCATCGGGTTATCTTCCTCACAATCCCAGTTGTTGCCTCGCCGCCAAATCGGGACCGCCCTTGCCTCCTCCGGAATCTGACTAGACTCAGCTCTCAGGTATTTTTGATGCTAATATTTCTTTCATCAATAGCTTCGTAAGAAAGACTCCAGAATTTTCAATTCCCATGGAAATGAGACGCTAGATAAATTGGGGTTTGTACCTGAAGGTTTCTATAATTCAATTATACATCTGAGTTTCTTTTCTGGGAATTTTGAGATGCTTTTTCTGGGTGTAAATTCGATGTTGATGAGCTCTTGAGATATGGAGATGGGATTGATTTTGAGCGTTTGAGATTATGGGTCAGATGTTTTACCTCTTCAAAATTGTGGGATGTTGCTCTCTTGAAGAAGAATGATTCATCTGGCTTTTAATTTTGCACCTGGATCTGGAGGATGAGGGGCATACCTTTGATGATATGGGTTGACTTCTTGCCAGTCAGAGAAGAAGAAGCAGTGAGAGAGCGAAGGATAAACATGAAAGCCAGGAGGACAATTTCGCCAATATTGGAAATTTCATTAACTCTTCCACGTCTTCAACTTGATTCCCGCATAAGCAGATTTCCAAAGCTACAAAATTGAGCTTCTTGATTTCAGCAGTTGAAGGAAGCGCTTCCATCCGGAAGCTGATTGTAGAGGTTTTACCAAACAACCCAACTAAATTGTAAAAGCATTTTTGGTCCCAAAAGCAGCTCCAAAATCAATCCCAAACTAGGCCGTAGTCTTTCCTATCAACCCTTTTGATGAGCAAACCTTTTTAAGTATTTGTCCAAAAAAGTCCCTTGCAGCATAACTATACAACTCTCTGAATAGAAGACTCTCATCCTCAAGTATTCCTGCTCAGGCCGATTGCCAATAGAGAACTTAAAGAGCTTGGTCCAAGACTCTAGCACATCATACTCTCTCATGACCTGTAATTGAACAAACTCATCATAAGGCCGCTTACTGCTTGTTACTGCCAGACATCCTCCAGAAAGAACACTAGCACTAGTGCTAATCTCATCTTGGTTTAAACTCGGCTACTCAAGTTCACGAAACTCCACTTTCACCAAATCAAAAGCAAGCACAACTTGTCTCAGTTGTCTGGTTTGCGTAAACAATGCATGGATCCAATGAAGTGTCTCATTTGAAAGAGTCCACTTCCAAATTGGAAGTTAGAAATTGAAGAATAGGGCTTCCGGCCATCAATTAAAATATGAAATGGAAAGGAAGAAATATTTGTGAGTGATGAATTTTCTGATGTTGATTCAATGGTGTAAATAGGGGTATATATACAAGCCCTACACTACTACATTACACATCTTGTTTTCCAAGTGTACTTGTGCTCCAAGTTTCCTTCTTCTACAAGATCCTTCTCCTACAAGTTTACTTTATATGTAAGCAAACTTGTTCTACACAACATGACTCACAAGTCAACACTCCCCCTCAAGTTGGGGCATAAACGTCACGAAGACCAAACTTGCCTAGTGAGTCATGGAACAACTTGCTAGATACAGCTTTGGTAAGTATATCCGCTAATTGCTCCTCGGTTGGAACAAAAGGAAAGGAAATTAACTTTGCATCCAGCTTTTCCTTAATGAAGTGTCGATCAACTTCCACATGTTTCGTTTGGTCAAGTTGTACAGGATTATGTGATATGTCAATAGCTGATTTGTTATCACAGTACAATTGCATTGCTGACTTAGGCTTAAAATCCAAATCTCGAAGTAAATTTCGTAGCCACAGAAGTTTACACACTCCATGTACCATACCTCTATATTCAGCTTCAGCACTTGACCTTGCAACAACTTTTTGCTTCTTACTTCTCTAGGTAACAAGGTTTCCTCCCACAAAGGTGAAGTACCCAGATGTAGACTTCTTGTCTGTGATAGAACCGGCTCAATCTGCATCTGTATATCCACTAATATCGAGGTGCTGATACTTAGAAAACATTAAACCTTTTCCTGGTGCTGACTTTAAGTACCTCAAGATTCTTACCACTGCCTCCATATGCTGTTCACTTGGATTATGCATAAACTGACTCACAACACTAGCTGCATAAGCAACATTAGGTCTAGTGTGTGACAAATAAATCAGATGTCCTACTAACATCTGGTATCTTGGTTTGTCAATTGGAACCTAATCATGATATTCTGCTAGTTTGTGATTTTGCTCGATTGGAGTGTCAATCATGCAACAATCCAACATGTCTGTCTCTGCCAAAAGGTCCAACACATACTTGCATTGACCTAAGAAGATGCCATCTCTCCCCCTGGCTATCTCAATCCCCAAGAAATACTTCAAGTCTCCTAGATTCTTCATCTCAAACTCAGATGCCAACTTGTTCTAAAGACTTCCAATTTCTACCAAGTCATCCCCTGTTATCACCATATCATCCACATATATAATAAGCACAGTTACCTTTCCCTTTTAGTGCTTTAGGAACAAGCTGTGGTCTGAATTGCTTTGCTTGTATCCAAAGTGTCTCATGCACTGAGTGAATCTGCCAAACCATGCTCGGGGTGACTGTTTAAGTCCATAAAGAGACTTCTTCAATTTGCACACAACATCACCAGGTGTATCTGGTGCATCACTAGGAGGAAGATTCATGTACACTTCTTCATTTAACTCCCCATGAAGGAATGCATTTTTGATATGGAACTGATGGAGTGGCCAGTTCAGATTAGCTACCAGTGACAATAACACTCGAACAATATTCATCTTGGCTACTGGAGCAACAGTCTCATCATAGTCAATCCCATATGTCTGAGTGAACCAACCTCGCCTTATACCTGCTTGCTGTGCCATATGCATTATGTTTCACAGCAAAAATCCATCTACACCCAACAGTCCTTTTGCCACGAGGAAGTGGTACAAGTTCCAATGTGTGATTCTTTTATAACATTGCCTTGGTCCACTTCTTCTACCATTGCCTTGGTCCACTTCCAATCTCTCAAAGCCTCCTACACTTTATTGGGTACAGAAATAGAGGATATTTGACGCACAAAAGATTAATATGACTTTAACAATCTATGAGTTGACACAAAGTTTGCAACTGGATATTTAGATTTAGCATGAAGAGTGGGCTCATACTTCTTGGTAGGTTGACCATGAGTTGACCGGTTAGGTAAGGAATATTTGGTTGGGCCAGCCTCAACAAGAGTAGGTTCAACATTATTATTAGACTCATATATGGGTTTAGAGTGTACCTCTAGATGATCTTCAGAACTTGGGAAATCTTGGTCAATGAGGGATAATTGAGAAGGGGGAGTCACTGTCAAAGTTTCTTCGGCTTGATTTTCTGATTGGTCGAAAAAGTTATGTGTTCTTCTGCCACAGAATTTGACTGGTCAAGACTATACTCCTCAGGATTCGACTAGTCGATATATAAGTTTGACTGGTCAATCAAGCTTCTTTGTTCCTTCGGATCTTTCATTGACTGGTTGATTTGGATACTTTGACCAGTCGAATTATAGTCATCAGTACATTCTTCTTCATCCTCATGTTTTTTCTTCAATGCTCCACCAACAAACATCTCGTCAAAAAACTTATTCTCCCCCTGAAGAGAAATGTTGTTGGGGGTAAAATAACACATGTCCTCATAGAATGTTACATCCATTGTGTGTGATGCCTCGAAAATTCGTATTTATTTTCAGAAGATTTTTCGAAATTTAATTAGTGGTTATTAGACGATTTCGTAGCTCGTGGATGTAGTGGAAGTGTTTCGGGCGAATAATTATTCAGGAAGCGTCATTTTAGGGGGCGCGAGGGTTGACTTTTTATTCTTTGAGAATCTCCTAAAACTTCATTCATGAAAGTTGTAGAGCGTGTCGATACGAGTTCGTGGACATGTGGAACACGAAAATCAGAGTTTGTATGTGGAAGTTTTGGATATTTTTGGAAACCGCTATAAATAGAAGTTTCCCTTTCGGGAAATTTACTATTCTCATTTGGGCTTCCATTTCCGGAAACCATAACCTCTGTTCTCCCTCTTCTTTGCGTCAGACCCAACCTGGACCCGGTGTTCTGACCCGACTTTTCCGGCGGTGAAACTTTCCAGATCAATTCATCTCCTCCGTGCACTCCTCCTTGTGGCATCCTCTAGCCTCGATTCTCAGCAGCAACGGTGCAGCAAGGCAGCGAAATTTGGTGTATTCGGACCCCTTCGGAAAACGCAGTTCCGGCGACATCGTGGCTTCATGCTTCCTGTTGTGAGTTCGTAAGAGCCTCCCTGATCGATCTGTGGTAGTTGTTTGGATCAACTTACATGGAAATTAGTTCAACTCAGATTGAACAGTGATTCACCGTTTGTGAGGTAGTTTTTGACCTTTTTTGCTTAGATTCTGACTTGAGGCTAGTTATGAAAGTTGATAAGCATGATGAGATGAAGATCTTTGATGTTGAGAGTTTTGTGAAATTGTGAGTTTTGGCCGGCTACGGTGCGCCACAGCCTGTGGCAGCGTTCTGGCCGTTTAAAGGACTGTTTCTGGTATTATATATCTTCTACTCATCGATACGAGCGTTTCGATATATAATACGCAATTTTTGGAGTTCGTATGAATTTGTTATGATTTTTACGGTTTCAGACCATTTGATTTATTCTATCCGTAAGGATTCAAGCATTCGATCTACTTGTGGTTTTGGCATATCTATCGTAGAAGTATTCCGGAGACTTTGGGTGGTCTCGGATGAGGTTTTGCCTCGATTGGCGTTACTTTCAGGGTTGTTGTTCGACTAGGGGATTAAAACTTTAATCACTTGGTGATTCACTGGTTTGAGATCATTGATGATTAGGAGCTTCTAAAGGTGATTTGGACGAGTTTTTGGTGTGATTGTTAGTTCGGTTATGTATTGAAGACGCAATGGGATTTTCGAGGTGAGTAATCTCACAATGTTCATTTACGAATGAAGTTACCTTTATTGTTTTGAGAGTTATTTAGTTAACTACAAACTATAGTTGGTATTAGTGACGTTCCGGAGTGAATGACCAGGTATATATATATATATATATATATATATACGTGAAATATATATATGTGTGGGTGAGTTCATTCTCATTTTGTGATATGACTTTTCGGGAAACAATTATAGTGGGAAATGGTTTTTCCTATTGTTTTGAAAAGTGTTTGAGGATTTGGGGAGTTACAGGTTGTGCTTCTCCTTTTGGGTTGGGTAATATTTTCAGGTCAGGTATGACCATTTTAAATGTTTTAATCTGACGACTGGTGGTATGAGGATTTAGGGAGTCACAAGTTGTGATTTATCCGTTTGATTGATTTAACATTTTGGGTCCAGTGCGACTGGTTTAATGTTTTGATCTGAGGGTGAGGTTGGCCTAAGGATCCGGGGTTGCAGGTTGCATATGTTATATCGTAAGGTTGAACCTTGATCGGGTGACATGTTACGATTTAGTTAGAGCTCTAATCTGTCTGCCATCGTACCTCATGGATCTAAGTAGGTTACTTATGACTTCTGGGTACATATTTTCTCCAGGTTAGACCGAAATATCATATTCTATTTGTTAGGTTAACAATAGATATGATTGATGTGTGTTAATGTTTTATCCACGTTGGACCGAAGTATCATATTCTATTTGTTAAGTTAACGATAGATATGATTGATGTGTGTTGATGTTTTGTCCCGGTTGGACCGAAGTTTCATATTCTATTTGTTAGGTTAACAAATGATATGTTTTTTGTGAGTTGACTTTTATTATCTAGGTTTGATCGATTTATCATATTTGAATTGTTAGGTTAACTATTTATATGATTTTGTCATAGGGTGACTTGTGTTGATTTGAGAATGTGTTTTAAAAGGGAGTTTCAGGGATTCTTTCTTTTAAATGTCCAGGGAGGACTTGTGTATCATATTGAATTGTCAGAGTTTCAATTAACATGGTTTCTGTCACGGGGTGATTTGAGTTGTTTCTTTTGGGAAAAGAATGTGTTGTTTTGGGAAAACATGGTGTGTGTTCCTTTTTACGAGTTGATGGGTTTCCTCGGTGGGTGAGTTGTGCATGTGTGGTTTGAGTTACTCATACGGGCTTGTAAAAGCTTACCGGGTTTGTTGTGTGGCAACCCGGTGCACCATTCAAATGGTGTAGGGGTTAATTCTGCAATTCAGGATAATCGTGGCTGATGCTGAGGTAGCGTCATTTGCAGCTTTACGGTAGGAAGCCATTTTTGTGACTTTACCGTTATTAAGACTTCCGCTTGTAGTGAACTCTAAGGAGCATTTACGTTTTATTTTGTTGTTAACAATTTAATTCGTAAGCTTGTGTAATATATAACTCTGTGGAGAGCGAGTGTATATTAACTTGAGGGTTTAAGGCATCAGGATGTACTTGGTTTAAAGGGAAAAAGTTTCCAGGTATTTCGTATTAATGGTTGAACGGTCACGCATGTATAATTATGGGATTATATATCGATTTTTATTTGTGTTAAAAATCAAGGGCGTGACACATTGTAACTTAGAACTTCCGAGTAGGTGGATGATAGCACTTGTAACCCACAAATACACATTTGAGAGCTTGGGCATCCAACTTTGACCTCTGATTTTTGGGTATGTGGACAAAGGCAACACAACCAAAGACGCGGGCAGGAAGATTATGGAAGGAAGAAATAGAGACATGGGTTGACAGGACTTCAATGGGAATACTCCCCTGAAGAACACTGGAAGGAAGACAATTAATAAGATGTGAAGCAGTTTGAACTGCTTCACCCCACAGATACTTGGGCATATGAGCACCAAATAACGATGCTCATGCTATGTCTAAAAGATGACAGTTTTTGCATTCAGACACACTATTTTGTTCAAGTGTTTGGGGACAAGTGGTTTGATGGATTATACCTTGTTCTTGGAAATGTTTCTGAAAATCATGATTAACAAACTCTCTCTCATTATCAGAACGAAAAACTTTGATATGACCATTGAACTGTGTTTGAATCATTTTTTGAAAGGCTTAAAAAGCAAAAAACACAGCATCCTTAGATTAAGCAATGCTACCCATGATAATTGAGTGCAATCATTAATAAACAAGACAAAATAACGCATTCCAGAACCGTGGGTTCTTTGGAAGGTCCCCACACATCAGAGTGAATAATCTCAAAAGGGGTAGTACTTTTATTGAAAACACTTGAAGGATAACTAGCTCGATAACTCTTAGCAAGAACACATGTTTCACAATGTAAAGTAGACTCATTTATCCCAATAAACAAAGAAGGCATGATTTTTTTTTTTCATATTGCTAAAAGAAGGATGCCCAAGACTGCGATGCCACAACCATACCCCACTAATTTGACCAGAACTTGGTGTTAAAGCAGCTCGGGTTGTCTTTGTTGGCTTCTCTCCACCATATGTGCAATCAAGATGGAACATTTTCCCCCTCAAATATCCACGACCAAGTATTTCCCTTGTGAGAAGATCTTGAAAAATGGCATACATAGGGAAGAATGTTACCGAGCACTTAGACTGAGCATTTAATTGTGGTACGGATATTAAATGATGAGATAAAGCTGGAACATATAAAACATTATGAAGTTCTAAAGCAGGAGTGACTTGAGTTCTACCTATCCCCATTACAGGGAAAGACTCACCATTAACATTTATAACACTAGACACAAGCGGGGGTGACAAACTGGAAATACGGGATTTGTCCTAAGTCATATGATTTGAGGCACCTGAATCAATTATCCAAGTATCTCCACCAATAAAGTCAGAAATTTGTAAACCAACACCAACCTTACCTCGATTTATGTGAACAACCAATGTAGAGATCTTACCATCAGATTTCGAATTGTTAAAGTAGCCAGGTGGGTAGCCAACAAATTTGTAACATGTTACTTTGGTGTGTCCAAAGTTTTTGTAGTAGTTGCAGAACAATTGAGAGAATGCCATGACGAAAAAACTTGATTATGCAGTGGAATTGAGACAGAAGGTAAGTTTGATAAGTCGAGAGGGATTAATCGACTAGTCAAGAAGCAACAGTACTTCCTAAGTAAAGAGAAAAGAAATCTGATACTTGGGTGTTGCCTATCGCGCAACCTTTCTGTAACTCCTTTTAATGCGACCAGATAAGGTGGATTAAGATTTTGGTGGAGCAATGCTCACTTTTCAACTTTTCGGTTTCCTTTCTCTTATTCAATCATTGGCCTAGACATCGCATTAATTGGATGGACCTAGTGGTGTTGGGCGAGTAAACTCGACGTTACTAAGATAAAATTCACCTTCTAAAAGACAGAGAACAATCCTAACCTTTGAATTAGAGGAAGGAACAATCTTACCCCAGAGTGTGAGGAAAGAAGAATGAAGGAAAAACAAAGAGACAAAGTCCTCTTGGATTTTTGCTCTGATACCAAGTCAAAATATGAAATGGAAAGAAAGAAATATTTGTGAGTGATGAATTTTCTGATGTTGATTCAATGGTGTAAATGAGGGTATATATACAAGCCCTACACTACTACATTACACATCTCGTTCTCCAGGTAAACTTGTTCTCCAAGTGTACTTGTTCTCCAAGTTTCCTTCTTCTACAAGATCCTTCTCCTACAAATTTACTTTATATACAAGCAAACTTGTTCTACACAACATGACTCACAAGTCAACACCACCGTTTTCCAAGAGTTGGCTGAGAAGATGTCGAATACAGCCATGGCGTTATGTTCTTCTTTGACAACAGGACAAAGCATGACTTTGTAGTCAGCAGTAGCAGAGACATAACCAAAACAACAGTTGCTTATCATGAACAGTTTTGAACTAAAAGATGGAGCCAGTAACTTCTGGACGAATCCATTTAAGGGGTAGTTCCATATATAGAGCTCCAAATGAGATTTGTGAAGGACTAGGATAAACACCTACACATACCAAACCATTGCAGGAGCCCAGGAGCTGAATGCTACAACCCGGTTGCTTGAATGGGAAGGTAAGCTTTCCACCGAAAGAATTGTCTCCAAACGACGACGTCTCCATTTCTAAGGATTCAAGTTGAGAGCTGGTGGAGAGGAGAAGTCGTTTTCGAGTAAGGGTTTGCTGCTATATAAGAAGCTAATTTAAAGTGTGACTTGGTGAACTGTGGGTCAGAGATCATAGAACCCTAGCCTTTAGAAACACAGGTAAATCGCATCAAAGATTTAACTGGCAGCTTTGACATGATCATTTGAAGTATGGTCTCTTTGGGGAGGTATACATTCCTCACTGCCTTTTTAGAGTTTGCCGAAACCATGGTGGCTCTTGGAGGAGAAGCTTTTGGATCACTCACGATTTTGCTGCGTTGTCATACTATAAAGTATTAACTTGTGAACCCAAAACCCTCATATCCAAAGCCACTTCACACACAGTTAAATACCCTTCTGCGATCTAACAGCTTAGCCTAGAGAATCAAACTCCTTAATTATCAAACACTCTCACCAAGCATCTACTGCCTCAAATCTAAACTAACAATTATTACAGGTGCAATGTTGAATTGAAACTACATGCAAATGCTAATTATTCAGAGTAACAAATAATAGCCTTATATAAGAAAACTGAATATTCATCATCACCTACTCCGGATAGGATACTGTGGACCACACCATAAAAAAGAA
>LYNE01005156.1:16377-30001 GCA_001662545.1 Rosa x damascena
GCTTAGGGTTTGTGTTTCAGTTTTGGGGCCAGGAGCTCTTTTTGCCTAAGTGTGGAAAATTTTAAGTTTTAGTCCCCGTGTCCTTCAATTCACTAAAACACTTAGCGCGTCCACGAAAATGAGGTTCCAGCAAATTTTCAAACAAAACTTTTAACACCAGTCATTTTAAGAACTGATGTTAATAGTATACATTTAAATCGGTATTTTTCTAAAACGATGTTAACTTACTTTTTTACATCATGTGCAACTCTGACCGATTTAAATGATGTGATGTAAATGAACAGATTTCTAGTAGTGTAGTCATATTCCTATATTTCAGACGTGCTTCACCCTTCAACATATTTCTTTAATAGGAACCAAGTACAAAACTTAAACAAAAAATACACATACAAAAGAACAATATAAAAAAATAAAAAATAAAAAACAGATCATGTGGCGCAATTGATACAATAGAAATGTATAGTGTGGAATGGCTATAGCAAAGCCTCATTTTTGGGGCTTCAATCATATATGGAAACAACACAACAACACTTTGTAAATGTCTTTAATAGTTGCATATTAATTCACACAAAATAACTCTAAATTTTTATTTGAGAGGAAATTTTCAGCAGAAATAAAGAGTAAAAGGAAAAGGAGATAACCTGACACCAAATAAAACCACAGACTTTCAACACAGAAATTAATTTTCAGCAGTAGTATGTGAAACCTGCAAGAAAAAATGAATCAGAACAAATTGGACATAAAAGCAACAACTACATAAATAAATAAATAAATAAGCAAAAGTATTCATAAAATTGAATACAAAAATCCAACAGACCATGTAACACAAATCTGATGCCATAGATAACCATATAAATATATGACAATAAATTCAAATTCAAATGCTCAATATGAGCTTCATTCACATAGCATTCATTTAATAACAATCCATTGAAGATCAAAGTACAGAATACAAACTGTTTGTTTTGAAACTGAACTATTATTAAATGGTTCATAAAGGCGAAGAACTTGGCCATTCTAGTTTTTGATTGGAATATATAGGATTAAGAGTTTATGTATTTCGGATTAAGGGTATTAAGAAAAACTAAGCTCAACACACAACCAGTACAGTTCTTGTAGCTCTCTGTAAAAGTAAAATTTGAATGAACATTAACTTTGAATGAAATTATAAAAAAAAAAGTAAAATTTGCAGTTACATGAACCTAAGTAAACTATTAGGCTTAGTAATAAACTAAATCATAAGGATTGAAAAGAAAATATTAAAAAGGATCGTGATTCAATTCAATGAGTCTTAGATTGAAATGAAAATATTAAAAAGGATCGTGATTCAATTCAATGAGTACTTACCAATGCCGGTGAGTTTAGCAAAGTAAAGAACTGCTTGTTCTTTGTCAAGCCTCCCTTGAATATCTTTCTGCACAAAAAGAATGATGGAACCCATTAGCTTATTCTTGACGTATTAGCCTCTTGCCTGCAATCAGGATTCTGCTTAAGTTTTACCATTGAATTTCTATTATTCAACATGAAGAATGGTATAAACTCTGTTCTGATACTCATTCTCTCTTCACCAAAAACAAAATAGGTGAAAAAACAAACCACAAAACAAAAAAGAGACAGAGAAAAAGTAAGGCTTTGAAAGAAACCGACCCCAAGAATCAGCTGCCCAAAAACTGGAAAAGACACAAAACGAACTAACAATCTAAACCATAGCAATCATCATAACCAAAAAAAAAAAAGGTTCTCAAAGCATGAACATTGAATCTTAAACAGCTCTCTAGCAACATAAGAAAGAAGTGATCATCAACAGGGAAAGATAATTACCTTGCTTCTAAGGGTCTAGGAGAAAAATATCAAACTTTCTAGATTCCTAGTGGCTTCATGAAGCAAGTTATCAGCAACCTAAGAGAAAAGCAACACATTAGAGCTTGTAAAAAGCACAGCGACATATTTTACTTGATAAAAAAAACACACACACAAAAACCATCAAGAGATAGCCACAGTAATACACTCAACTCAGAAAGGAACAAAAAATGCAATACAAACAAACAGGTAATAAACAAAACCAATCATATTCGACAGAAACTAAACCGGAAATCGGGGAAGTTGAAAAATGAATACGGCATCTGAGGCTTTAAACTCCTACTAAAGCTGAGTTTACTTCTTATGAAATGAGCAATCTATTTCATACCTTGTTTTTAACCGAACTAAGTCTAATTTTTATGTTTGTGTTTCATAGTAAATAATCACAGATTCTGCAAATTTTGATCTCCAATCACAATAAAGAAGGCTAGGTTAAAAACAGATGAGCATGGTAGGCTTGAAATAATTTATGCAGCTGTACATTATGTGAGTAAATCAACAAAACAATCTCAAACTAAACATTAGTGCAAACTGTCCCTTCATATATGACCTCTCTTTCTCTACATTAAGCTTATTTTGTTCAGTTTGTATGAATAGTATTGGAATTTCCAGGATTGAGAAGAGAAATTTCCAGGATTAATAGAGAATCTCAAATCCAAATCCGAATTGGCCGGAGACATCTTACTTATACTGATCAAGTGATCAAGTTATCACAACCTCAAATCCGAATTGGCTGCACAAAATTCCAAACCGGAATTTGAAGACGTGAAAAAAATAATTTACCAATTAAACCAAAAAATTGATATAAAAAAAAAATTAGGAATGGAAAACCAATTACCCAGATAAGTTTTCAGCTTCCTCAAATCAAAATCCAAACACGGAGATTCGTCATATTATGTCTGGAGACGAAGAGGAGAGTTAATAACATACTAAAGATGATTAAAGAAGAAAGAAGGAATCGGCAAAAACCTATCACAAAACAGCAACTATGCCCGTCACAGGCTCACTCAGTAAAACCATCCCCTTCAAAACATGATAAATACTTGAGACTGACAAAATCAAAATCACTTGCACCCACCACCCAAAATTTCCCCTTGTTCTCGAAATCAAAACCCAAAATTCTCAAACAACAAAAAAATCACAACCCTACCTTGTAATTTTTTCAATCAACCGTCCAGAATCCAAACTGCAGGACAAACAAAACACCCAAAACCCATATCAAAGTTTTGAAATCACCAAACATCAGAGCCTCACCTTGAACCTTTTCGAATCGATCACTTACATCCCAAACTCGAGCACAATCAGTACCGCTAAAACATCAACACCCATATCAATTCAAAGGCAACCACAACCAAAAACCCAATGACATAGAAATCAATAAAACAATACCTTCAGTCTGTGTGCCTCTCCGATTAGAAATTTGGGGCTGCAGTCAAAACCCAGATAGATCCCTCTCCCACTTCTTTCCCTATGTGCCTCTCCGATCAGTCTCGGGATGAAGAGTCGTGCTGAGATGAATTCTTTATCTTTCCTGAATTTTACCTCTCTCCCACTAATCCTCTTCATCGTTCTTGAACTCTCTCAGGATTGTGCTACAGAAGACGTACAGCTGTCACTCGGGGTAGAGAGCGAGAGACTGAAAATATCTAGAGCTGTAGAGGTGGCTTTTTTTTTTTTTTAACTTACACTGAATGGAAATTTATGATTTAAAGAGAATATATTTTAGAAAGAAATGTTTGGTTCTAAATTCTAATGAATCACTATTTGATCAGGCGTTTTTGTCTGCCACGTTTTGATGACTTGCAGCAATTGACGATTCATGATTGCTATATCTGGAGATTCCTCTTCGACCTACTCAAAACATCACCTAATCTGGAATTTCTTGACATCGAATATGTAAGTGAAGTGTACATGCATTTATGCAGAATCATATGTATTTTGCAGCTAAAGATTCTTATATATTTCAGTTATTCTCTTAAATAATTTGCAGGCTTACATAATCTATGAAGAATTGGACCTAGCTACCACAGAGTGTGCCTTTGTCTCCGTAAGGACATTCAGAGGAAGGCATAACGAGATGGAAGTGGCCAAGTATTTGTTACAGAAACGGAAAAGTTTTGAATAAGATGACAATTCACACACATTCTTGTCTTGGTCCAGATGAAACGGAGGCATTACGTACACAAGGAACTTTTGATCGACCAAATGGGTTTAAAAACTGTCGATTTGAATTTATACAACGCTTGATTGAAGTACAAATTAATACCATAGTTTGAAGGATTCAATCTGTTTTCAAATTTGCAAGAGCTTCCTCTTTGTGATGGATATGCATCTATTGAAAATTGTAATTGGTACATGTACATACCGCCTATATTACATACCGCCAAGCATAATCAACGACCTCATAGGTGGGCCCCGCGGCATGGTTAGCCCCTCCTATGACATGCATCCGGTAGACCGACACCCGAGCTACGTTGCCATGGTGGAGGTCGGCCGGTATCTAGTAGGGAGGCTACTCTCCCATGCTCTCCAAAAGGCTTCAAGAGAAGCAATATGTGTATTATGTCCCACATCGGAAATGTAAACTAGATGGGGACTTCCTTTAGCTATAAGAGGAAGTCCTCCCCTTCTTAGAAGGGATGGATCCATGATCCCCACACTTGTATCACAACAAAGGCTACTTGGCCTCACTCATAGTAGAAATATCTAAGTGGACGTAGCCTTGCCTCAAGAGCAAGGTGAACCACTATACATGCGGTGTCTTCTCTCTCTCTCTCCATCATGCTTCTTAGTTATCGTATTCTCACACAGAAACAGTACACATTCATTTGTACAAGCATCACAACTTCCACTACTAGTAATTTCCCCAATAGCACCTCTTTAATAGACACTAAAAATAATCAGTGGCTTTTTCAAACTGTATCACACCAATCTTTGACATTAGTGTCATAATTTTTCCTTCCATTGTACATCAGTGCCTAATGGGTGAATAGCGGTTATGCTAGTACTGAAATAGTGCCAAATGCTTTATAATAATAATAAAAGTGGGCTCCAGGATTCCTATGTTTGGGCTGAGTTCTTAAGAACTCTTAGGGCAACTCCAACCTTGGGGTTCAAAATCAGAATTTGAACAATTATGAGACTTTTCATCTCCAACCAAGGTTTTTAGAGGGGGCTGGTCTTATAAAAATGGGACTTGAGCTCATATGAAGTCTCAAATTTAAGACTTTTCCAAGACCAAGACTAATCTACAGTGGTCTGCGACCACAAGCTCGGCTGACCTAACCCAAATGAGGAGTTAACGTGCTGGGAGGCGAAAATGAAGGAGATACGCACGCCAGCTGAAGGGAGGAACGTGCACGCGCGACGTGGCGCTGGAGAGAGAATTTCGGGTCCTTTTTTGTCTGCTATTGTGGGGCGCGCGGCTGCATTCTGTCCCCTGCCGACCGTTGGAACGCCCAACGGTCATGAAATCGACGGCTGGGATCGGTCAGGTTTGAATATGGACGGTGAGATGTGGAGTTTATTTAATTTTGTTTTTCACTGAAACTGATCTATTTCCAATCTGAGGGTTGAGATTTGAGGTAAAAAAAAACTAATTAATGGCTCTTATTAAATCAAGGGTTATTAATTCCATTTTGTTCTAAAAAAAATAAACTAGAAAATTGAGGGAAAATAATAGACCCGTTGGAACAGTAATTTGTAAGAAATTCTATAAATACCAACCCATTCTTTTCTACTTCCTCACACTAAATATCCTCCATCTCCTTCACAATTTTTCTAATATAATATTCATCAAACTGTTAAATCATTAGTGTGTAATGCCCCAATAGCACCTGCAATAAAGGGGACTGATCATGTTGGCGTGAGTCATACTTACCTTATTTATGTAGATATATATTCTGTAATATTCCATGATCTGTAATATTTTGTAATATATGTAGTATTATTAGGTTTACTACTTGCCTTAGGAGTAGTACTTGTCTTATTAGGCGCAATTGTAATTTGTATATAATTCTTTCTTGTAAGGTGAATGAGATATTTGAGTTATTCAGTCAAAATTATCTCTTGTTTTTCGTTATATTTGACTTGGTATCAAAGCGGGTTTATCTTTCCAATTGCGTCTCTAATTGTCATGGGCCCGAATTTGGGTTCCTTATATTGTCATCGGAATATTCTGATTGGATTAATTGTTACCAAGTGTCCAATTTGGGTCTTGGATTGTTATATTGACTAAGTCTCCGATATGAAACTTGTGTCCCAATTTTCAATGTGGGAATTGGATTGTTAATTAATTTCACGTGCAGACCTAGAGTTAGGTTGCACGTGAGGGGACGTGTTAGAGAGGAAAGATCTCACATTGGAAAAGTGACAAATAAAATATAACTTATAAGTGGGTGGCTCTTACTCAATTGTACCGAGACATTTTGTGATTAAAACCCAAGACTTATCGGGTGGTTAAGTTGAGACAATATCAGTATAATGGTGGTCCACAAGCCACGCTTGTCGCGCTTTTAACATGGTATCAGAGCAGAGATCCGATCATTGACTCTAACTCATTGTTCTTTGATCCTTGACCCTTATTCTTTGACCCTTGACCCTTGACCCTTGTTCTTTGTGCTTGGATTTGTTCCTTGTCCTTTCATCCTTTCATCCTTTCATCATTGTTGCCTTCTTACATTTCCAAGTAGTTTGTTGTTTTTTTCATTCCTCTGCGTATTCATCATGGTGAAAGATCAAGACATTTCTCCCAGGTTCTCCTCAAATCTGACTTGTAACTACTGCAAGAATCCAGGCCACATCAAAGCAAATTGTTACAGGTTGGTTGGTTTTCCAGCAAGCTACTTTGATAGGCCCCAACATCAGGATAACAAACCCAAGGGAAAGGTTGTTGTTCATCTTGTTCAAGACCAAGATTACTATGCGGTGACAAAACCAGATCACACCAACTTTGCTAGTAAGGATACTGCATCCGTAAGTCGCGATGGTAATGGTAAGGTTGGAGTTGCTTTAAAAATTTCTAGCTTTACTGGTGGCAATACTTGGATTATTGATTATGGAGCATCTGACCATATGACCTATGATCGTAGTTTCTTTCTTTTTCTAAATCCACCCTCTATTTCCTCTGTTGTAAATGCCAATGGTGATTCTTTTCCTGTTTTAGGAATAGGGTCTGTTCGTCTCACCCCTTCTTTGACACTACATGATGTTTTTTATTTCCCTGATCTCTCTCATCATCTTATATATGTGCCTCAGCTTAATACTCAATCTTGGTGTTCTGTAACATTTTTTCCGTTGTATGTGATTTTTCAGGACCTCCTCACCAAGGAAATAATAGGCAGGGGTTATCTGAGGGGTCAACTATTTCATCTTGATTTCATGTTCGCCGGAATGATGCAGGAGAAGGCAGTCCAAGCAGCTTTGATTTCGACTAGGGTTACTAATCAAGTTGAAGATCGAATTATGGCTATGGCATCGGAGATTGGGGTATCCTTCCTTTAGTGTCATGAAGAAATCTATGTCATCCTTGTTTCTGGGCATTGATGAGTCTAAGTTGCATTGTGAGTCATGTGTCTTAGCTAAAAATCATCGTACTAGTTATCCTTTGAGTACTACAAGGAGTTCTTTTCCTTTTGAGCTTATTCATTCTGATCTCTGGGGACCTTCCCGTGAGTCAACCTTGTCTGGAAAACATTGGTTTGTTTTGTTTATTGATGATTATACCCGTCTTACTTGGGTCGCTTTATTGAAACACAAAGATGAAGTCTTCTCTGCTTTCCAAGAATTTTTTTCCTCTTGTTTAAAATCAATTTGGAGCCAATAGGGAGTTTGTCAATTCTCAGTTTCACCAATTCTTTCATTCTCATGGGATCATTCGTCAAACTACTTGCCCTCAAACCCCTGAACGAAATGGGGTGTCAGAAAGAAAGAATTGTCATGTTCTTGACATAGCTCGGTCTCTTCTATTTAATGCTCATATGCCTAAGTATCTTTGGGGAGATGCATTTCTCACTGCATGTCATCTCATCAATAGGCTACCTTCCTCTGTTCTCAATGGTCAAACCCCCTATGCTGCCCTTTCAAATCATGTGGTTGTCCCTTTTGTTTTCTAATCTCCCTGCTCGTGTCTTTGGGTGTGTTGTGTTTGTCCATGTTCCTAAGAATCAAAGGTCCAAACTCGATGCCAGGGCATTAAAGTGTGTTTTTGTGGGCTATGGTGTTAATCAGAAGGGCTACAAGTGTTTTCATCCTCCTACACAGAAACTTTTTGTTACCATGGACGTCACCTTTTATGAGGATGCATGTTATTTTTCTCCCATCAATCCTTCACTTCAGGGGGAGAAACACACTTTTTTGGAAGAGAAGTCTTGTGGGATTAAAATTCAGCCCATTGAAGCCAATGACACTCCTGCAAAAACAGAAAAGGCAATTACTGAACAAAGCATTGCGAGTTCTGAAATAGAAAAGGCAATTGCCGAATCGTCTACCATTCACCATGCAACTGCCGAACAGAGCATTACGATTTTTGAAATAGAAAAGGCAATTGCTGAATCGTCTACCCTTCGCCATGCAACTGCCGAACAGAGCATTACGATTTTTGAAATAGAAAAGGCAATTGCTGAATCGTCTACCCTTCGCCATGCAACTGCCGAACAGAGCATTGCGAGTTCTGAAACAGAAGAGACAATTGCCGAATCGTCTACCCTCCAAGAAGGCCAAGCTCCTCTACCTCTTAGATACAGATAACCTTTGTCAACCAATCCCTGAGGAGGCGTCCCAATCTTAAGGTTAGTGGTGTTTCTTCTAACTCTGATATTGGTGATAGTGTGTATGTTTTGCCTCATAGGTCCACCCGTGGTAAACCACCTCGTCAATATGAACCAAGTTTAGATGTTAAGTCTAAATATGCCATAGCTAACTTTGTATCCACCCACCGATTATCGAAATCCCATGCTTCTTTTGTGAATCAAATATCCTCTGTATGTGTTTCTAGTAAAGTGCAGGATGCTCTCAAGGATTCCAAATGGTCTTAAGCGATGAATGAAGAGATGGAGGCATTGGAGAAGAATAATACTTGGGAGTTGGTGCCACCTCCACAAGGAAAGAGAGTTGTTGGATGTAGATGGGTGTACACTATCAAACACAATGCAGATGGTTCAGTGAACAGGTATAAAGCAAGACTTGTTGCAAAGGGATATACTCAAACATATGGCGTGGATTATGATGAGACCTTTGCACCAGTAGCAAAGATTAATATTGTTCGACTGTTGATGTCTCTAACAGCTAATCTAGATTGGCCTTTGCAACAATTTGATGTGAAGAATGCCTTTTCACATGGAGAGCTATCTGAAGAAGTCTATATGGATCTACCACCAGGATATGAGGCAAGCACAGGAGGTAGATTTGTGTGTAAGTTAAATAAGTCCTTGTATGGACTCAAACAATCACCACAAGCTTGGTTTGGAAGATTCTCTCAAGCTATGTGTCGTTTTGGGTACAAGCAGAGCAACTCTGACCATACATTGTTTTTGAAACGCTGTGAAGGTAAATTAACTGCCTTGATTATTTATGTTGATGATATGATAATTATTGGTGATAATTCAGAGGAGGTTGAAAGATTAAAAGATCTGCTTGCATCAGAGTTTGAGATGAAAGATCTTGGGTCTCTTAAATATTTTTTGGGGATTGAGGTCGCCAGGGGGAGTGCATGAATTTTCTTGTGCCAGAGAAAATATGTGCTTGATTTGTTAATAGGGACAAGAATGCTAGGATGTAGACCTGCTTATACTCCTATTGAGCAGAATCATAAACTGGCTAAGTTCCCTAATCGATCAAACTCCTACAGAGAAGGCTCGCTATCAGAGGTTAGTTGGCAGATTAATCTATCTCTGACATACTCGGCCAGACATGGCCTATGCAGTTAGTGTTGTGAGTCAATTCATGCATAATCTAAGTGAAACTCATATGAAAGCTGTGATTCATATTCTGAGGTATTTAAAGTCTGCACCTGGAAAAGGTTTGATGTTTTCAAAGCATAATCATCTTGATATTAGTGGTTATACAGATGCAAACTGGACAGGTTGTGTTACTGATAGAAAATCTACTTCTGGTTATTTCACTTTTGTAGGTGGTAATCTTGTTACTTGGAGAAGTAAGAAACAAAAGGTTGTGGCTAGATCAAGTGCTGAAACAGAGTATAGAGGTATGGCTCATGAAGTTTGTGAATTACTTTGGTTTAGAATTTACTTCGTGATTTGGGATTTAAACCCAAACGAGTCATGGATTTGTATTGTGAAAATAAGGCAGCGGTAGATATTGCTCACAGCCTAGTTCAACATGACAAAACTAAGCATGTTGAGGTTGACAGACATTTCATTAAAGAGAAGCTCGATGCTAAGCTTATCTATTTTCCTTTTGTCCACTTAGAAGAACAGTTAGCTGATGTTCTCACGAAGGCAGTATCGAGTAAGGCATTTCATGACTCACTTGACAAGTTGGGCATTCGTGATCTGTATGCGCCAACTTGAGAGGGAGTGTTGGCGTGAGTCATACTTACCTTCTTTATGCAGATATTCTGTAATATTCCATGATCTGTAATATTCTGTAATATCTGTAGTATTATTAGGTTTACTACTTCCCTTAGGAGTAGTACTTGTCTTATTAGGCGCAATTGTAATTTGTATATAATTCTTTCTTGTAAGGTGAATGAGATATCTGAGTTATTCAGTCAAAATTATCTCTTATTTTTCGTTATATTTGACTGATCCCTCATTAGTGGCTGCATAGTGGGTAATGATATCAACTGGGACAAAGGGGACTAATTTAGATCAGTGTGGAATGGGGAAATTTCTAGTAGTGAATTCCTTCTAGCTTCGTTACTTCATGCCTTTGTAGTGGCCAGTAGACTCTTCCAGTCCAAAACTCCAAATTAAATCAAATTTTCATTCTGGTCGTCTTTGTGCTTTCCTTTTGTTTGATCTATATTTCAATTCTGATTCATTGTTTTTCATTGTCTTTTGTAGGAGGTGAATCGTGCTCCTGAATTTTTGATACAACAGTGTGTAGTCAGAATAAGTACATAATAATCATCAATTAGTTTCATCCACTAAACAATGATACCAATTAGTCACCTATATTTTGGACCTAAGAAAAGAGACACCTATTGGTTTACTTCACCAACCCAACATAAACTGACTAACCAAATAAATATGAAATGTTCAATACCATTAGTAGCAGGATTTGGTGCTTAATTTAGATTCAATTTGTCAGCAGCTGAACGTAGACTATAGAGGGTTGTTTTTGTGTTTTTTTTTTGAGAAGAAGACTATAGAGAAATATGAAATCACTTCCTTTTGGAATGGACTTATTTGGGCTTACAGGACAAACCATGGGCTATTTAATTAGTTCTTTTCTAATACTAATACGTGTAAGAGACGGTACGTTTAAGATCATGCAGTCACACTTCAAACTTTTAAAGACGGTACGTTTAAGACTATGCAATCACACTTCATAAACTATAAGACCATGTTTGGTTCAAGGATTTGAGGAATCAGGAATTCATTTCCTTTGTTTGGTAGGCACAAGCTTTGGAAGTATTTTCGTGACAGAGGGGAAAATAGGGGGGAAGATCATTCCTGTCAGACCTCATGAGATTGATTTTCCCTTCTCATTTCCCAGCATTTATTACAAAAATTTTGGACTACAATATCCCTGCTCTAATGTGCTATCTCCAAGATTGGTGTACTTTTGAATTTCCATGATGTTATTTTTATTTTGAAATACAAGGGTATTATTGAAACATTGATACATTTTTGCTTTCATTTCCTGCGTGCCAACCAAACACTAGAAGGAAAATGAAATGGTATTTCTTGAATGCTTTCCCCGATTTACCAAACATAGGAAAGAAAACCAGACAAGAATTTTAATTTTCCATCCCCATGAGAAAGACAAGAGAATTGATTTCTTTTCAATGAACCAAACGATGCATAAACGTTGTCGCTCCAAGTGTTCTTATGGTTCTTATTTCTTAGCTTTCCCCACTAATTCTTAAGAATCTAGCTAGAAGAGCTTTCATTCTTCTCCGGTTGTGCGGCACCAGTTTTTCCTTGGGTCATCTAGAAGCTGTTACAAGTACGTATCTCGATCTCTTCTTAACAAAGTAGTTGATTATCTTTCAAATATTTAAGTCTTGGCATTTTGTTATTTATTTCTGGGAAAATATGATACTTAATTATTGTTTATACTGCTTCTAAATCGAATATTGTTTTTTGAATACTTTCTTGAGAAAGTAGAAATTTTATGTCTAGAATCTAGAAGCAATAAAAGAATAAATGAAGAGATATTACTCTTTGTGTAAGTTGTTTTAGAATTTCTTCAATTGAAATACTGAATTACGATATGCTTGAATTTGAATGCATTTTCATTTTCTAGGGTTTCGATATGATGAGTGACCGAACACAGCTTAAATACTTATTTCAATATTTCAAGCATCTAGAAGATTACCGGAAAGTGCATATTGGCAAAGAGAAAAAGAGACAGCCAAGGCCTAAGACTCGATGGCAGCACCCTCCAAGTGGGAGACTGAAACTGAATGTAGATGGAGCTTTCCATACGGACACAGGACAAGGAGACATTGGGGGCAGTTATCAGAGATGAAAATGGTACGCTTTTAGCTACTATTGCACGTCCCTTTTCTCTTGTACGTTCTGCTTTGTATATGGAGATTGAGGCTATGAGAGCAGGACTTCTATTGGCTATACATCAGGGCATGACTAATGTTGACATTGAAATTGATTGTGCTGCTGTTGTTACTGCACTTAATGGTGAGATGGAGGATCTTTTAGAGATTGGCAGTATTGTAGAGGATTGTAAGGCCTATATACAGGCTCTTTCGCCTTTTCATTTATAGTCCATTTACCGTGAAGCAAATGGTGTAACCCATAGATTGACGCACCTTGCTAGTTTATATGTTTTAGATGAGTATTGGTTAAAGGAGGCACCTGTCATTATTCAAGATGTACTCTATAAGGATTCTTGTACTAGTACTCGAGATGAAGGTTAGATGTCCCCCTCAGTGTACAATCATCCTTCTATTATCAATAATATTCGGGCGTGGGGCTGAGCCTCCTAGTAAGGCTGGGTTCCAAACCCCTTCAAAAAAAAAAAAGAGCTTATTGTATTTTTGTTTTCGTAACTGAAATGTACAGGGATAAATGGTTTTGAAGTCAAAGTGTCAAGTAGTTGCAAAAGATAGGATCAGTGCATTACCAGATGCACTTATTTGTCATATACTTTCATTCCTTCAAAGTAAATATGTTGTGAGGACTACCATTTTGTCCACCAGATGGAAGGACACATGGACCTCGGTTCCCAATTTAAACTTCGATAACACAGAAGATTTTATTACTGTCAAGAAAGGATGCTATAGCTCTGATCGATTCAAGACTTTTATCGACCGTCACTACTACAATATGGGCCATAGAGCACCGATCTGGGCAACTATTTAATTTTTGGTCTCCATTCTCAGTAGTATGCCACCATTGCCTTGGATTGGTGAGTTTTCATGGCCCAGTCACCGAACAACGGTCTCCATAATTTTGTTGTAATATAGAATTGGGCCACAACCCACCTCGTCATTTTACGATGTGATTGGAGACTTTTAATATATTGAGCAAAGGGGAGTAGGTCTTTCTCATCTCTCTCTCGCTCTAATAAAAACAATTAAAAAAAATTAAAGAAAGAGAAAGTCAGGGTTATAATAGTA
>LYNE01005157.1:16042-27565 GCA_001662545.1 Rosa x damascena
GAAGATTGCTTGGTTTTACTTTGTGTTGGTGCGTTGGTTGTGCTTTGTTTATTGATCAGTTACTTCATAAGTTCAACCGGACTTCTGTCTAATCCATTTTTCTTGTGTAGTATTGTGCCAATGAGTTGTTAGTACTGACAGATAAGCAAATAGTTGCCAAGGTGACATCTTACCTGTCAAAGTGCATCAAGGACTTCGAGAATGCAGCTGTGATAAATAAGGACAAGTTTTATGTTTTCCGGCTTTATGTATTTATATGCACTTAGGGAATGTTAATTCCTATGTAAATGTTGAGATGAATATTGCTGATGGAATGAAATGATTTTTGGAATCAAGGATGTGTTGTTCAATTGTACAGAATGTATGTCTTCTCTTATATCTTAGACAATTCAAAAGCAACAGCAAACCATTGTCTAACAAATGAACATGAAGAAAAAAGAAAGAAAAATATGTTGTCTGAATCATCTATCTACAATACTTATTAAATAGATTCAATTGTCTAACAAGATGTAACACAACAAAAAAATAATATGTTCTGTTGTCTGATGAAATGATACACAATGGCTTTAATAGTTTTGATGTTGTCTTGATCAAAGTCAGTCAATAGTATTCAATTACTTTGCTGATCTACAAGCTTCCTTCAGACAACAGTTTTTTTACAAATCAATGTTCTCTAAATGTTCGTTACACGTCAACATTCTTCCAGGGTCTGTCAACTGAAATTACTTTGCACAAGAGTTAAGGTACCAATTGCTGTTGTTCTTCGTGGTATTCAGACAACAGACAGTTTAGTAGTCGCTGTTGTAGTAAACTTTATCAGACGACAGTTTTCTGGTATTGTCTGATTCATGTATCAGACGGCATTGAGATAGACAACAGCAGACTCTATACTCAGACGACAGTGTTTTCACTGTCGTCTGATTGAATTTTTGGCCTAGTGAAAATGCGGACCATTCAAGTACTTTATGGTTCTGGTGGATGCTTTGACACGCTGGTCACATGTCATTTTATTGTCCACAAGAAATGCTGCATTTGCAAAACTCCTAGCACAGATTATATATTTAAGGGCTCACCACCTTGATCACCATATCAAGTCTATAAGGCTTGATAACGCTGGAGAGTTTATATCAAAAGCATTTCATGAATATTGCATGTCTATTGGGATCGATGTAGAGCATCATGTATCCCATGTGTATACACAAAATGGTCTCGCAGAAACCACCATTCAAAGGCTACAGATGGTGGCTAGGGCATTGGTTATGCGCACCAACTTGCCTATATTTGTATGGGATTATGCAATATTGCAAAAAGCTTTACTTATTCGTTTCAAACCCACTGCTAGCCAACCATTATCTGCGTACCAGTTGGTAACTAGATATGAGCCTGACATTTCACACTTACGCATATTTGGTTGCGTAGTATATGTGCCTATTGCGCCCCACAACACTTCAAAATGGGTCCTCAGAGACGATTAAGTATTTATGTTGGATACGAATCTCCAATAATTATCCGTTATTTGGAACCCTTGACATACGATCTCTTTACCGCTAGATTTGCGGATTGTCACTTTGATGAGACAGTCTTCCCATTGTTAGGGGGAGATAGGAAAAAGGATTTTCCAAGGGAACGACAGGAATTGTCGTTGTTTGTCCCTACTCTGTTTCATTTTGATCCCCGCACTTCACAATGTGAAAGTGAAGTGAAAAAAATAATCGATCTTCAGAACGTAGCAGATTCGATGCTTGATGAGTTTACTGATATCGTAAAAGTGACGAGATCACATATACCAGCTGCAAACGTGCCTACAAGGTTAGAAGTCCCCAACAAAGGGCACAGTGCCACAAATAGAGGTGCTGCAACCATACTTAGTAGAGGTGTGGTTGAGGCCGTGGCTCTCCAAAGGAAGAGGGGAAGACCACTTGGTTTGATTGACACTCACCTAAGGAATAAGATGGCGAGCAAGGCACAAACCGATCCATTAATCATCAATGTAGAGAATCCCTCTCATGAGATTGTCTCTGATTATAGTTATGTCCATGAATCAATACTGGAGGACGCTCCGATGTTTGAAATGATTCCAGAGAACAAAGAAATCTCAATGGATTATGAGAGTGCGTATGAGTTGATGGAAAGATATTCTATACACATTGATGATGTATTTGCATATACTGTTACTCAAGAAATCATAGAGCACGATGATATTGAACCATGCTCTGTTGCAGAATGTCAACAAAGAGCAGATTGACCTAAATGGAAAAAACCAATCCAGACATAATTAGATTCTCTGACAAAGAGATAGGTATTTGGTCCGGTAGTGCTAACCCTACCAAGTATAAAGCCTGTAGGACATAAATGGGTCTTTGTCAGAAAACGTAATGAGAAGAATGAAGTCCTGAGGTACAAGGCTTGCCTTGTGGCGCAAAGTTTCTCACAACGCCCTGGAATTGACTACGAGGAGAAATACTCTTCAGTAATGGACGTTATAATGTTCCGCTACTTAGTTAGCTTGATAGTTTCCGAAGGACTAGAAATGCAGCTCATGGATGTGGTTACTGCATATCTCTATGGGGATCTTGATTCATATATATATATATATATGAAAGTGCCTGATGACCTTACATTACCCAAGTCAAGTGACTTTAAACCACGGAGTGCGTTTGCAGTTAGATTGAAACTCTAACTTTACGGATTGAAACAATCCGGGAGGATGTGGTATACTTGTCTAAGTGACTACTTGATTGGAAAGAGATATAAGAACGATGAATTATGCCCATGCGTATTCATAAAGAAAACAAGTTCCGGATTTGAATTTGTAGCTATATATGTCGATGATATGAACATAATAGGTACTCTTGATGAAATAAGAGAAACCACAAGCTACTTGAAATCCGAATTTGAGATGAAGGATCTTGGGAAAACTCGATTTTTTCTAGACCTAGCTTGAACTAGAACACCGAGTTTGTGGAATACTCATCCACCAGTTTGTGTATGTCTAAAAGATGCTCAGGCGATTTAACATGGACAAAGCGCATCCTGCTAGCACTCCCATGATCGGTCGAAGTTTGGATGCAAAGAAATATCCATTTCGTCCAAAGGAAGATGACAAAGAGGTGTTGGGAGCTGAAATTCCCTATCTAAGTGCAATAAGCGCATTATTGTACTTAGCCCAATGTACTCGACCAGACATTGCATTCTCAGTGAACTTGTTAGCTAGATTTAACTCAACGCCAACGCAGCGTCACTTGAATGGTATCAAGAACATCTTCCGAAACCTAAAAGGAACCATTGACTTGAGACTGTTATTTCCCTACAGAGAGATAAGAGGGACCGCAGATGGAATTATAATCCCTAAAGGAAATATTGATGGCGAAAGCCCTACTCACTACACTGAAACACCAAATGATGTTTTGGTTGGTTTTGTTGATGCTGGGTACCTCCCTGACCCACATAAAGGTTGTTCCCAAACTAGTTATGTATTTACCATTTGGAACACGATGATATCTTGGAGATCAACCAAGCAAACCCTTGTGGCTACCTCCTCGAACCACTCAAAGATCATTGCTCTACATGAGGCGGTTCGTGAGTGTGTATGGTTAAGAGCTATCATTACACATATTCAAGGGACTAGTGGTTTGAGTTATACTACTGAAGAGCCTACTTGCATTTATGAAGATAATGCAGCTTGCATCGAACAGATGAAGCTAGGATATATCAAGGGTGATAATACAAAACACATATCGCCAAAGTTTTTCTACAATCAGCAACAACAGGCCTTCCTCAAGATTCAAGTGAATCAAGTAAGGTCTGAGGAGAATGTGGCAGATTTATTCATCAAATCATTGCCTATGGCTATATTTGAGAAACATGTGAAAAGCATAGGAATGCAAAGACTTTCCAAGCTCCCTTGATTAATGTAAGGATCAGGGGGAGGTGTAGACATCAGGGGGAGTCTAACACACACATGTCATCCTCAAATGTAAAAAGTGAGTTGTGCTATTTTCCTTCGACCAAAGTGTATTTTTTGTCCCACATGGTTTTTATTGTTACTTGGCAATGTTTTTAGTGAGGTAACAACTCATGCACCATTTCGTCTTTGACTTGGCACAAGGGGGAGTGTTAAAGGAAAAACACATTATGTGCCTTTGTCAAAGTGCCTGATGGAGAGGGAATCAAGGAATCAGCGATCGATTACCATCAATCAGCAAGGATTACGGATCAATAATCATTTAATGTCATCATTGTAATTGATATTTCCGTTATAATTCTCTACCTATATAAAGAGACTATGAAATGAAATGAGTAGACCAATTCCAATTCTCAATTTACTTTTACAATTTTAAAGAATTTTACCTTATTTTTTTCTTAAATCCAACCCGCCTAAACGCTGTTCGGAGTAATCAAGGGAGGTAGTTGATCGTTGCCTAAACGGTCATCTAAGAGCAACTCCAACAAGTTCTCTATAATTTCTGTATAAAAGAGAAGCAAAAATCAAAGCTGTAGCCTATTTTTCTTCTCCAACTTGAACAGATTCCTAATCTTACAGCAATTTCTAAGATTTTAAAGAAGAATTTTAGAGATTGCTGTAAGATAAGGAATCTGTTCAAGTTAGAGAAGAAAAACAGGCTAAACCCTAAAGAGATTGCTGTAAATTTACTAATTTAGGGAGTTTTGTTTTCTTTTTCCTTACTATTTCTAAAATGAAGATAGTTATAGAGAATTTGTTGGAGCAAAAGAGGCTAATTTTTTTCTAAAATAAAGAAAAATCAAAATATAGGGAAGATTTTGAATTTGTTCTAAGAGGTATTCTTAACCAATGTTCTAAAAAACGGTTTGGGCGCTCGCCTAGGGTCTGGGCGTGGAGTGACCGCCCCGATTTTGGGCTAGGCGACAAGGGAAATCAGGTTGGGTTTCGGCAGGCACCTAGGCTGGCATTGGGTGGTCTAGGCGTTAGGTTGGGCGGTGGGCGGCTTGCACAGAAATTCCTGGAACTAAGTTATTGCAAACCAAAGCGGTAGCTCTGTCAAATCTCTTCAAGCCTTTTTGTCAAGGAGAAAGGGAGAGTCAATCATTTCACTGATGTTGATGATTGAGTTTTGCAACCTGCAGAATTGAAAGTTAAGGACTTTAGGGTTCTAAATGGAAAATTGGGGATGGATTGCCTGTTACTTCTTTAGATTATCCACCAAAAACCATATATGCAAAGGGAAGGGGCAATGGTGGTGAGTATAAAACACGTGGCGAACAATGGTGGTGTTGAAGTGAGAGTGAGAGGGTGTGGGACGTGTCAAATGTGGAGGCCGTACCGAGTTGGGTTCGACGGTTTGTTCGTCGTCATATAGAATTCCCCGATTATTTGGAAATCCCCAAAACACCCTTCGAGTTGAAGACTGGGGGGGGGGTTGTGAGTTGTGACTTGTGAGGAAGGAGGGCATATTCTTTTGCGGGTTCGATACTCTCTCTCTCTCTCTCTCTCTCTCTCTCTATCTGTAAGTTGCAACAGAAATCAAAATTCTCTTCTCTGCGTAAACTTAACGACCCAATGTCATGATTCTCTCTCGGACAAATCAGGTGCAATTTCATTTCTTTTGTTTCGATAATTTGTATGTGATTCAATTTTGTTGTTAGAGTTTATACCATCTCGTAGTTATCGCTCTGTTTCTGTCAAATTTTGAGCTTTTGCCCAAATAAATAAATAAATAAATAAATAAATAAATAAATTGGGTATTGATTATTTTTTGATTTGATGCCAATTTTGTGTTAAAGTTAGCATCTTGGCAATTTAAAAGGAGAAAGAGGTGTTCAGATTCATGAGTTGAAGCCAATGTTTGGCTTGTTGCTGCATTACTGAAATTTCAGGTCAATGTTTGGGTCATACATTTTGCTTCAATTCCTATAATATTTCCGAAGGATTTTCTGTTGATAGTTTACATTTTGTAATGACATGCTAAAACATGGTCACCAGTTTCTTCTATCTTCGTGAATGTAATCACTTTTTGAAGCTCCTTTCGTTTTAACATATGTTGTAGTTGTACTAGTACTGACACAGTACCTTAATATGCAGAATGTCGCTTCCCTAGATCATCAATCTCATATGAACTGTGCTGGGATGTCTTCTACAACTTAAGGATGCTGATGATGATTGTGGGTACCATTTTCTAATATCACCTCAACAGCGATCGCTTCAGATTCAGATTGGAAAGTTGCTCTACGCAAGGATTACAGCAAACCAACTTCAACATGGACCTGTTCAAGTAAACATCTGTTGGGTTCTTCAAAGAATCTGACTTTAAATATTATCTGGTGGCAGCTACTGTATTTTCAAGTAGTGGCAGTCAGCTTGTGATTAGACAAATGGATGTTTCACTTCAAGGAAAAAAGCAGAATTTGCAGACACATGCTCGTAGTAAAGTTTTGTCAAGGGGAGCCCACAAAGATCTGTGGCTTGTTGTGCAAGAAGGGTCATTGGCTGATGTGGATTCAGCACTAGCCTTTGTGAAGAAGAGTGGTGGTAATATTAATTCAAGAAACATATTTGGTCTCACTCCTCTTCATATTGCAACCTGGAGAAATCACATTCCCATTGTTAGGAGGCTTCTTGCAGCTGGTGCTGACCCAGATGCTAGGGTTTGTTCCTGTTCTCATCTTCAAGTTACCTTAATCAGTTAATTGTTGATCTTTAAAGCAGTTTCTTTTATATTTTCCAGATTTTGTTATGACTACTTATAGTGAATCATACTTTTCTTGCTTTGGAGGGAGTAATTACACTTAAAAGGTAGACTAGACTCAGAACTTAGGGAATGTTGTATTATAATTTTCTTACTTATATAAATTTTGGCATTTCGGCCTCTAAATTCCACTGACGTAGGTGTTGTTGCCCAAATCCAAGCAATAAAGTTCAAGAAAAAAGTTTTAACCACAATCCCTGGCACCACCATTCCCACTGATGTTGTTAGTAATTTCACTGGTACCACCTTTGCCTCGCAATCATTTGGACTGACCTTATACCATATTGTTAGTAATTCCATCGTTTTGAAATTCCTCAAATCTCAAATACTCTCATTCCAAAAATGTCAAACTTTATGATCAGCAACCAAATTGTTTCTTCTCTTTCTGTCATCTAATTGTATATAAATGAAGTGATTTTCTATTGGATGTTAGCATAGACTTGGGCAAAAAGACAAGATCTTATTAAAATTTCTGAAAGGGAATGCTGAATGAAGTAGCTTATGGGAGCTTATGTTAATGTTTAATGAATTCCGACAAAATGCCTTTCATTTATATAATAACTTTGTGCAAACCTTATCTTAGCGGCCTCAGATTTAAAATGAAAGGAAACAAACAAATAGATGATGGTGAGTAATGTTTACATTACTGTTTCCCATTACCAATTCCAAAGCTACAAAACAATTCACAATTATCTTTCTTGGATCTCCCTGAAACGGTTGTTAATTCAGTTTGCTATTATTTTGTTCTCATCCTACTGGAAGTTTTAATTGTCACACGTTGAAATTTCCATGGTCTATTTTTTGTTTTCCAGTCTTTAAAAGGTGCAGTTGTGTGTCAACAGATAATGTCCTCGATGATTAAGTTGATTTGTTAATCAGCATGTTTATTCTGTATTTATTGATAAGACTAGAGCATTACTAGAATTTTGCATTTGTGAAGTAGTACGTCATGGAAGTTGTAAGTTGGTAATGACTTCTGTTTTGTTTGCAATAAATAGATTATCATTCTATTTATAGAATTGCTAATAAGTGGTGAAATTTATTGGAGCAAATTTGGTAATTAGTAGCAAACAGCGTATTAATCATATAAGAAATACGGACTTAACTTCTGGATCAAAATTGTTTTAGATATTCAGCTAAATAAGATAATTACAAATGAAAGTATGACTCTGTTCACTTTGGTTCTAGATTAAACTTGTGTTTCTTTCGTTCGATGCTTGCCAATTATTTTGTACAACTTCAGAAAGTAAGAATTGATACTTTTGTATTTCTTTCGGGTGTTTTAATCAAACTGCTTCTCTCGTTGCTCATTGCAAATTCACATTATTTGCAGGATGGGGAATCAGGATGGAGTAGCCTTCACAGAGCTCTGCATTTTGGTCATCTTGCTGTGGCAAGTATACTTCTCCAGTGTGGTGCTTCTATCACACTGGAGGACTCTAAATACCGAACACCTGTTGATCTGATATCTGGGCCTGTGTTGCAAGTTCTTGGTAGTGGACAGACTTCAGGTATCTACCAAGTTTTGACTTGATGTCTGAGATTTGTATGTTTTATTTTCAGTATGAATATACTTATAGGGATTGCCTAAATGATTGTTGTTGTCTTCAGTAACTACAGAGGTTTTCAGTTGGGGAAGTGGCACAAACTATCAACTTGGAACTGGAAATGCACACATACAAAAGTTGCCATGCAAGGTTGATGCTCTTCATGATTCTCTAATCAAGTTCGTTTCTGCCGCCAAATTCCATAGTGTAGCAGTCACTGCTCGAGGAGAAGTCTATACTTGGGGATTTGGAAGAGGAGGACGACTTGGGCACCCTGATTTTGATATACACAGGTATAAATATGGTTGTATTCTTGATGATACATATATCAACCTTCATTGATTTCACATCTCTCTGTTATATCATAAAATTCTGTATTCGGAAGTTCTTGGCACAGGTTGTTATCATTCCCTTTTTTCAAATTAGTTGAATTCTGTTAACATGTTATTAGATTCGAGTCGATAACCCTTTCAACTATTAGATGGCAATGTACTGAATGATGTAGATATGCATGCTTTCTTATGTAATCGAAATTAGCCAATTAGGAATGTAGTTTCTGGTGGTCACAACTCTACTTGGAACTTTCTTTGTGTATACGACAATTCTCTGGACAAAGTAGACTTGAATTTTTCCATATTTCCAACTGAGGATGTCCTCACTGCACAATCCTCATGTTGTATGTTTTGTTAATCATCGACTGAGTACATTTATTCTTTGTTTTCAGCGGTCAAGCTGCGGTTATCACTCCTCGGCAGGTAACGTCTGTTCTAGGGTCCCGTCGTGTGAAGGCAGTTGCTGCAGCTAAACATCACACTGTTATTGCAACAGATGTTGGGGAGGTGTTCACCTGGGGATCCAACCGAGGTAAATGGTATAGGGGTTTGAAATTTACTAAAATGCTAACTACTCTCCAGAAGTACCCCACATATATTTATCCCTTGTTGATGGGTTTGTTTATGGTGGTGGTGTTCACATGGTCAGCAACTGACCAAGGAATTCTTGGTGAACCACCATTGGCTTTAGATCCATGGGAGGAGAGAAATATTTTTAAGTCGCAGTTATTTTATTTTCCACCCCTGGATCCAATGGTAGTTGACCAGAGTTTTTCTTAGTTAATGTTTGGTATGAATAAACAAATTATTGTGGTTGATGTACTGAGGAATAAGGAAAATGCTGTGCAGAGGGTCAGCTTGGCTACACTTCTGTGGACACCCAACCTACACCTCGTAGGGTGAGTTCCCTCAGGTCGAAGGTTGTCGCTGTTGCTGCAGCAAACAAGCACACTGCTGTTGTTTCTGATACAGGTGAAGTTTTCACATGGGGTGGCAACAGAGAGGGCCAGCTTGGCTATGGTACATCCAACTCTGCATCAAACTACACTCCTAGAGTGGTTGAATATTTGAAAGGCAAGGTTTTTACTGGGGTTGCAGCAGCAAAATATCACACACTTGTCTTGGGAGTTGATGGAGAGGTAGTTCTAAGGAATTTCAACACTAGATATTATCCAGTTGGGTTTACATATTAGAATCTTTCTGGAATTCAGTTCAGCAGACATTAATTATTAGTCGGGCTCATTCATGAATACTTCTCCACATGTCAGCTTTACTTGAGCTAAATCCTACATGTATGCGGCAGGTTTACACTTGGGGTCATCGACTCGTTACGCCAAAACGGGTTGTTGTCTCTAGAAATTTGAAAAAGTGTGGAAATTCCACTTTGAAGTTTCATCGCAAGGAACGGCTCCATGTGGTTTCAATAGCTGCGGGGGTGGTACATAGCATGGCTCTCACCGATGATGGTGCTTTGTTTTATTGGGTTTCTTCGGATCCTGATCTTAGATGCCAACAGGTTTACTTCATGACACAAGTGTATCTGTTGTCACTTTCGAAGTTTTGAGTGAGAAAAGCTAACACACTCATATGTATGTTTTTTCTATTTATAGCTTTACTCGCTGTGCGGAAGAAATTTGGTGAACATATCTGCAGGGAAGTACTGGACTGCCGCTGTTACAGCTACAGGTGATGTTTACATGTGGGATGGGAAAAATGGTAAGGATAAGCCACCAATTGCAACTCGGTTACATGGTACAAAGCGGGCTACTTCCGTTTCAGTTGGTGAAACGCATTTGT
This sequence comes from Rosa x damascena, assembly GCA_001662545.1. Taxonomy (NCBI): domain Eukaryota; kingdom Viridiplantae; phylum Streptophyta; class Magnoliopsida; order Rosales; family Rosaceae; genus Rosa; species Rosa x damascena. The sequence continues at coordinate 26,444 of LYNE01005157.1, forward strand.
TAATTATTGGTTCTCTTTATCATCCTGCCTACACTTCCAATGTGGTGGAGGTTCCACAGAAGAAGTCAATTATCAGAGATGAACTAGAAGAAATTGATGAAGATCTTATGTTTGATGACATGTGCTCAGAGAATCCTTTACCTATTGTACAAGATGATGATTCCAGCAAGAAAGCTGTACCAAGCTTAAAAAGTATTTGTGAAAAAGTGGCTGCAGAGAAATTAGTGGAGCCACGAAATGCTATTCAACTGCTTGAAATTGCAGATTCACTCATGGCAGATGATCTAAGGAAGTATTGTGAGGTAATACTCCTCATGGACTGCTAATTATCAGCTGTTTCAAATTCTACAGATTTAAATCTGCGTCCACTTTTTGTAGGTTTGTGAATTTTCTGAGCATCAAATAATACATGCATGTTAATCCTCCAATTGTTTGAGGGTTCTTAACGCACCAGCCACAACTTGGTTAGAGAAGAAATACCTCTTTGGAAGCCTAAGACTAAGCCCAGCCCGTTTTGGTCCAAAGTAAAGTCTCCATGGTAGTATAAGGATTTGGTTATTTAAAATCATAAAATATAAATAAGCCAGGAGTCATTCTTCAGTTCTATGAAGAATATTTAACGATTCTAGTGCTTTTAAGAGTCTATTTAAGTCTTAGGGTGTGTACAAATGTCTTAAGTATTCCAAGGATCTATAGTTAATGGTGAGTCTTATAGTATTCTGGCACCCTAAGGGTGATGAATTTTAAGCCTATATATATGGCTACCTGTTCTAGTTCCAAATCAGAGTGGAATGAAGAAAAGTTGAGTTTTATGAAAGGCTTGGTGCCTGAGTTCTCTCCCCTAACTTCCCTTGTTCTATTTTCCCTGCTGCAGCTTTAAAACCTCTCTTCCTTCTAAAATTCTTGTGTTCTCTTATTCTTTTCACATTCTCTAGGAACATTTAGTCAGAATTTGTTTCTGATTAGATGGCAATCTTTTTTGTTCCGGGCCAGTCCATTTCCCTTCTTTCATGTAGTGCCTACATTCATATGCTTCTAATATGGGCCAAACATTTAAAACAAATCATTATCATCATTGTACATAAAAAATTAGTGTCTTGACGTAAAACTGAACTTTTAATT
>LYNE01005160.1:13416-23935 GCA_001662545.1 Rosa x damascena
TTTGTTGAGGGGGAGCTGCACGGAGCAGAGGGTGTTGGGAAGCGATCCCAATCTTTGGTACCCAAGCGTCGGGGTTAACTGCCGGATCAATGGCTGCCGTAGGCTGCGTTAACTAGTCCCTTGCTGCCGGATCAATGGCTATTATGAGGCGTTGCCTGACCGCATGGCGGTTGTGGTCGTAGACCGTGGATGTGTACAGTATGTATTTGCATGAAAAAATGACAAACACATAGAGCAAGCATGTACAAGTAAAGTGGCCAAGAACATGTCGTAGGCATGCGTAAGGGTCATGGAGACATGTATAGACATGGCATCGGCGGTAGCTCAAATTGCAAGAGCGGAAGAGATAAGAGGAATGCACCTATCTTATGCCGATTTGGAGGCTAGCGGAGTTGGCCGAGCACGGCGGTCTATTGCTTGTGGCGGAAAAAAGTACTCCGATAATGCCCGTCAACTCGTAGTTGAGGTTGAATGCCCCATAGAAATAGAAATTTTCCTCGAAAGAAGAGAGGTGATTAGTACATGAGTATGTAAAATCACTAGTAATAGTTTGCATATGTACCTTGACAAAATTGTAAGCAAAGTGTATAAGCGAAGTAGTAGTTGACGCCAAAAGGCAAATGTGATTGTGTGCCGCTAATGTAAGATTTAATGTTGGGCACGAAATATAGAGAAGAAATGTCGATGTAATTACCATATATGATTTGCTAGGTAATTGACATAACAAATGTGCATGCAGGTATTTATGCGAATTTTGACGTATTCTTACTGGAAGAATAAGCAGCATGGATACATGGTATATATGGATCAAGATCCTTAGAAATATATGATCTTAGAAATACATAGCAATGTCAAATTTTGCATGCTAGTATGCATGCTGCATTTCGGAAGCTATTATATGTGTAAGAGAGAAGCTGGCACAATTTGATTGCTCATAAAGAGAGAAGCTATTATATGCATGCTGATATGAAGTCGTTGGGGTCACAAGAACCACAAACATATGGACAAGCCGGCAAGTGGCCAACACAGGCATGTGTGCTGCAGGTGTGTTAGTGGTCATGTATATAGAACACATAAAGCAGCGACAGGTGAGCTGTAGCAGGCTGACCATTCATGGTGTTACTAATTGAAAGCAGATCACGCGTATTGAAGGCTTGAAGCAGGCATAAGCGGCGTGGGTTCATATAGTCCACATATGATTGTATAAGACTAACCAGAGAGTAAGTTTATTGGTGTGAAAAACTTAGCTTATTGGTGACAGTGGCGTCGAGAAGAGCTTCGGATTCGTCGGCGAATGGCCGTGGGTAAGTGTGAAGCTTGCAGTGGGCGAGTGTGAGCCCAGATCAATAGCAAGCTTGCGGCCCTGCTTGACAGTGAAGAGTTGGCAAGCGGTGGAAACTAGCTTTGCCGCTGGTGGTAGCCTGCTGGCGGAAGATGTCGCTGACGGTGGTGAAGTTCAGCGGAACATGAGTTCGGCGGGACTGAGGCTGCCGGCGGAGCTGAGAGGCCATGGGTGTGAAGAAAAAATGTATGGGTGGCCAGAGAGGAGCGGTGGAGCTCCGGAGTTGCAGCCTGGCGGAGCTGCAGTCAGCGAGCGGAGGTGTGCCGCTGAAGCACAGTCCGGCGGAGGACTAGGTAGAGGTGGAGCACTAGGTTCAGCGGAGGAGCTGAGCGCTGATGGCCAGTGGAGCTCGGCGCATGAGGTTGGGCGGAGCTATTCCCGGCGGAGCATGGTGAGCAGGGCGGTGGTGTGCCGCTAATGATTCCCAGCGGGGGAGTTGGGCGGAGCATGGTGGAGAGCTAGCTCAGCGGAGCGAAGTGCAGCGGAGATCGCAGTCCGGCGGAGCATCTCAGTCCGGCAGAGACGCAAGAGTTGGGCGGAGACTCGGAACTGAGCGGGGGGCTTGGCAGAGAGCGTTGCCGGAGGAGTTGCTCAGCGGAGAGCTGCCGGCGGAGGGCTTGGCGGAGCGGAGCTTTTGCTTAGCTGTTCTGCTCGGCGGTGTGGAGCTTTGGTGAAGCTAGTGGCGGAGCGGTGCCGCTGATGGTGCCTAGCGGAGGAAGCCGGCGTTGCCGCTGGCGGAGGTACTCCCTAGCGGACTGTCCTTGGCGGAGGCTGCTGCGGCTAGTAGTTGATGACACTTTCGACTGGCGGTGGTGCTGTTTGTGCTTTGGCGGAGTGTCGTGAAGGTGGCAGCGAGCTGTGATCGCCGCAGGAGGTAGCGGTATACAGATCAGCGGGGCGCTGGTGACTGAAGAATGCCAAAGGGTGTCCAGAGCAAATCTCTGGGTGCCCAGAGCAATTTGTGCCGCCCAAAATTTTTTTTTTTTTTGTAGTGCCAGCGTTGACCAACAATGGTCGGCGTTGACCAAGGTTTGATGGGCGTTGACTGGCCCCGCCGGGCGTTGACCAGCTCATATGTTGGTGTTTTGAGCAGTTCCTGCAAGTTTTGACCACTTCATGGGCGTTGACCAACTCCGCTGGGCGTTGACCACGTGTTGACCAGCTCATAAGGTGCAAATTTCTGCACACTCTGCTCTAGTTGCCACCAAGAAACATTAATTCAAGCATAAACTCAATGAAGGAAGGAATTTCTTCAAGCTCCGCTAAGCAGACTTAGCTCACGGTAGGTGACGAAGCCAATGTGTTGGCTTCCCACAGACGGCGCCAATGTTAATGCTTTGATCCGTTGGGGATCTAATTAACGATAAGTAAAGGGAGAGAGAGAGAAACACAAGAAGTATAGTGGTTCGCCTCCGCATGAGCGGGAGACTACGTCCACTTGAAAGCTATACTAGTGTGTTGAGCCTTGCGGCCTAACAAGATTACAAAGTATGTAATGGGATGCCTTGAGTTGTGGGAGGGGGCATTCCTTTTATAGATGAAGGAATGCTCTTCCTCTACCTATTCTTCGATGTGGGACGAGTTTCCACATATTTCTAGTCTAGAAAGCCTAGAAGCATGTAGAAAGCTATGTTGTGGTGGCATCTTGGCAAGGGCGGAAAGGCGGCTTCCCGGTGGCGGATTTGCGACTTCCGGATACCGCCGCATAGCCTGAACATAGGGCTACACGATGCATGTCTCGGTTGGGCCTTGCCATGTCTTGTGGATGTCCCAAAGTGGGTGTTACTTATGCTTGGTGACGTAGTAAATACTCCATATTATTGGAGGTATGTACACATCCATTTTTCTGTTAGCTGCTGATGTGGCAAGTATGAGATCCTCCCATCTACTTATGTGGATGCCAAATAGGCACCATGTAGGAATTATAGAAAAATATAAACATATTTTTGGAAAAAAAAATTATAAATGAAAATAAAGGTCGAATAGAAGCTCAAGCCTAACAACAATGAAGAAAAACCCCCGATTCTTTGGTGCTTGCAAATGAAAACCGCAGACATCTCAACATGATGAACCAACATCAAACTTCGATCCCGACACCATTCTGAAACCAAGAGCCTGATCCTAACTATCTCAGTCCTCTACTCCTTTATTTTAGGTGTTCTATATATAATAATCTGTGGAAATCTACCGCGCGCACTCCCATTCTATAAATGGATAAATTGACTCATTCTAAGCTAAAGTTCATTATAAACCACTTCTATTCCAATATGAAATTGATGAAGGCTATCTTTTATTCTTCACTCTGTTAGAACTTGTTGGTGTTTTGAGTCCCACATTGGAAACAAGTGTCACGCCCCGATTTTTAAACAGAATTAAAAATTAATATATAATCTCATAATTATACATGCGTGATGGTTCAGCCATCAATACAAAATACCTGGAAAACTTTTTCCTTTTTAAACCAAGTACATACTGATGCCCTGAACCCACTATGTCAATACAGACTCGCTCCGCAGAATCAAATTTACACAAGTTTACAAATTAAATTGTCACAAAAAAATAATAAGTAAATGCTCCTTAGAGCTTACTAAAAGCGGAAGTCTTAATAATGGTAAAGTCACAAAATGGCTTCCTACCGTAAAGCTGCTAGCACACTACCTCAGTTTCAGCCACGATTACCCTGACCTGCAGGATTAACCCCTACACCATTGAATAGTGCACCGGGTTGCCACACAACAAACCCGGTAAGCTTATGAAAGCTTGTATGAGTAAACTCAAAACCACAAAGCAGAAATACATTCTTAAGTCACCTCAACCTAAACAATGATATGCACATATCTCACACCTACAACCATCAATTTCATATCCTTCCATATCATGCTTACATAAGTCAACTCGTGACTAAAGCCTCATGCTCAGATTCTCAAAGTAACGTCCAATTACACAAATTTCAGTCGAACAAGTCTTCCTCAAGCAATGTTTGATACCATTTTAACGCACTACGGCGAATTCTGAAATCACACTCATTCCCTCTCCACTAGAAGCCTTTGTCATCAACACGACATCAAAGGTGAAAATCAATGAATCACCTTCCTATCCTCACCACAGAGTACAATTAGTCACCACTATGGCCTTTAAGATAAATCAAACCATCAATCGATAAAATCAAGAAGAAAACAAGGCAATCACAATTCAAACAAGCGAAACAATTCATGGTAACCCCTGCATATAGTTTAGTTCAGGAGGTCACATTAAGTCAAGCAATTTAAGTCATAGTAGTCATCGTAACCCCACACTCTGACATCCGTAGGTAGCTCCGACCATCACAGCAGTCCTCTCGATCATTGTTAACTTAATAACAATTCAACTCCGCTACCGAGCAGTCATCACACTGATCATTGCACAGATTCCACTGGTCATCACACAGATAGCCATCATCCTATTGATCATCACACAGATTCCGCGGGTCATCACACAAATAGCAATTGTCCAACTGATCATCACACAGATTTCGCCGGTCATCACACAGATAGCAATCATCACACTGATGGCAATGATTCATTACACATATATTCCTACACAAGCTTTACATGACAATCATCACAATATTCATCACACTGATTTCAACGATTCATTACACAGATATTCCTATACAAGCTTTACATGACAATCATCACAATATTCATCACACTGATTTCAACGATTCATTACACAGATATTCCTACACAAGCTTTACATGACAATCATCACAATATTCATCACACTGATTTCAACGATTCATTACACAGATATTCCTACACAAGCTACCATATCTTAAATCACCGATTAAGATGGTCATACTAGACCTATGTATCTCAACAAATGAAATTCTATTATCACAACTCAATACTCAATTTCACTATTTCCAACGATAATGAACTCAATACGTCCTATGCTGCCCATATCACAACAATTGCACCAATACATATATATTTCACGTAAATATATATATATATATATATATACGTAGTCATTCACTCAGGAATGCCACTAATACCAACTATAGTCACAGTTAACCTAAGAACTCCAAGACAATATGGTAATCTTGCTCATAACGAATATTAATCATATACTCATAACGAATATCAATCATGCTCATAACGAATATCGTGAGATGTACTCACCTCTGAATCCTGTTGCACCTTTACACGCTAACCAAAACAAGCACAAATAGCCGCAATCCGTTCAACAAAAGTCCGACAAGCACCTAAACACATAGGGTCTCAATTCAATGCACGAATCACAAAGTGATTAAAGTTCGAAACCCCCGTTTTGAACTAAAATCCCCAAAGTAACGCCAATCAAGGCGGAACTTCATCCGAGACCAACCAATGTCTCCGGAATACTTCATCCGAGACCAACCAATGTCTCCGGAATACTTCTACGATCGATATGTCAAAACCACAAGTCGATTGAATGCTCAAATCCACACGGATCGAATAATCGAACGGTCCGAAATCGTAAAAATCATAACATATTCATACGAACTCCAAAAATTGCGTATTATATATCGAAACGCTCGTATCGACGAGTATATGATATATAAAACCAGAAACTATCCCTTACATGGCCAGAAGGCCACCAAAACACCCCCACAGGCTGTGGCACAACCACCACCGGCCAAAACTCAAACCATCTTAATCTAATCGTCCAAAAAGTCAAGAACACCAAATAGAACAGCTTTAATACCTGGGGTTCAAGCCAACTCGGCCTAGATCACCGCCTATTGCCGTCAGAAGCTGTCGTGCACTGTTCACCATGAGTTGATCCGATTCCAACGTGAATCGATCAAAACTACCACCACGGATCGATTGAGGAGGCTGCGGCGAGCTCCACATGCTTGGTTTGAAGCCTTGCCGTCGTCGGAGATTGGAGAACTGATCGGGTCTGACTGCCTCTAACTTTACCGCCTTGCAGCGCTACCGTGGGGGAGAATCGACGCTAGAGGATGCCACAGGGAGGAGCGTACGGAGGAGGCGAAACAATCTGGGCTCGTCCGGTAGTTTGTCTTCGCCTTAGCTGCAAGTTCCGGCCAGGTCGGAAAACCGGGTCCGGGTCGGGTTTGACCCAAAGAAGAGAGAGAACAGAGGTTCTGATTTCCGGAAATGGAAGGCCAAATGAAAATAGTAAATTTCCCGAAATAGAAATTTCTATTTATAGTGGTTTCCAAAAATATCCAAAACTTCCGCAAACCATAACTTCCACATACGAACTCCGATTTCCGCGTTCCACATGTTCACAAACTCGTATCGACGCGCTCTACGACTTTTGTGAAGAAAGTTTTCTGAGAATCCCAACGTATTAAAATTCAACCCTTGCGCCCCCCTAAAATGACGCTTCCTGAATAATTATTCGCCCGAAACACTTCCGCTCTATCCACATGCCACGAAATCGTCCAATAACCACTAATTAAATTCCAGAAAATTCTCATAAAATAATAACGAATTTCCGGGGCACTACAACAAGTCCTACACTTGTGTCCTTTATATGTGCTTAAACAAAACACATATTGAATGGATGAGTGAAGAGAGACAAGGCCCATCGGGGTGCAAGCCCATTGGGTTGGAGTGGAATTTTGCGAATATAAATGAATATATACAAATATTTATTTATATGAAAGACTGGGCCTTGGGGCTCTGGGGACTTAATTAAAATCCAACAAAACAGTTTCTTTTTGCAAAATTCGGATAAATATGAAGATAATTGTTTGATAAACAGTTGCAACTGTTCAATGGTTCCAAGTAGCGGTAAAGAGATCTCCTGTCAAGGGTTCCAAGTAGCGGATAATTGTTGGAGATTTGAATCCAACATAAATACTTAATCATCTTTGAGGACCCATTTTGGTGCGCTGTGGGGGCGGAATAGGCACATATACTGCGTAATCAAATATGCGTAAGTGTGAAATGTCAGGCTCATATCCAGTTACCAATTGGTACACAGAAAATGGTTGGCTAGCAGTGGGTTTGAAACGAATAAGTAAAGTTGCGTGCAATATTGCATAACCCCAGGCAGATATAGGTCGATTGGTGCGCAAACCAGTGCCCTAGCCACCATCTGTAGCCTTTTGATGGTGGCTTCTGCGAGACCATTTTGTGTATGCACATGGGGTACAAGATGCTCTACATCGATCCCAATAGACATGTAATGATCATCAAATGCTTTTGATGTAAACTCTCCAGCGTCATCAAGCCTTATAGACTTGGTAGGGTGATCAGGGTAGTGAGCCCTTAAATGTATAATCTGTGCTAGGAGTTTTGTAAATGCAGCATTTCTTTTGGACAATAAAGCGACATGTGACCAGCATGTTGAAGCATCCACCAGAACCATAAAGTACTTGAATGGTCCGCATTCTGGATGGATAGGTCCACAGATATCTCCTTGTATCCTTTGTAAGAATGGAATGTTTTGTTTTGCGTCTTTAGCATAGGAAGGTCTCGATCCTGTTTTTGCTAAAGAGCAAGCTTTGCAAAACGAGTGATGTGCCTTTGAAATAGCCAATGAGGCATAATGGGAGGGAGGTAATGCTTCTGGTACTTCAGAAGGCAATGGCTGCATTTGAGCAGTACTAGGACCGGCACCTTGCAGTGTGGCGGATTTTTGTCCCATGTTATTTTTCACTCGAAAGAAGGGATGTCTGTGTGAGTTCTTTAAATACAGATCATCATGTCATGACTGGGGTACCATAGGCGGTCATGCCAAAGCCTGTATAAGTCAATGTCCCACATTTTATTGTTGGTGACAGCATAGGATTCAATCATCCGAATCGTAGTGAGGTACAGTCCACTAGATTGACTCATAAGTTTCTCTAAAATGCGTTTCCTTCCACATTCATTAGAGGTAATATAAAGGTATTCAGTTCCATTCTCACATTATGTTTCTACATGATAACCGTTGGCACGAATATCTTTGAAACTTAACAAGGTTCAATTAGCTTTTGGTGAGTATTTCTATTTGGGTAGAACGACAATCTTTTCATTCTAATAATTTTTTCTTTTTCTAGATGTATTGCTTTACATCTTTATAGTGCTATTTCGAACCATGTAAATATGTGTAGTAAATTAATTCGAATAAATTCAGTGCTTCAGAATAAAATTCGAAATTTATTAATAAGCGTTGACGATAATCAAATCAAGGTCTTGTTCAGAAATCTAATTCATCAAACCATTCTTTAAGACCAAACAATAGTCTAATTAAAAGTGAGGCATTATGCCTTCACAACTGTCTTTGGAAAATAAGATAAATAAAGCAGATCAGTCAAAATCTGGAGCATCCATTGACTGAGCAAGTTCTTTATTGCCATTGAAGTCTGCAATTGTGAGGTTGACGTCTGGGTCATGGCCTTCTTCTTCCATATAGTGAGCCTCTTGTTCTTTAGACTCCCTATACCTCTTGTAAGTGGCTGCAACTATGTTGCTTGCTTGGCAGTTCTTGTACCAATGCCCAATGACTCCACACCTATAGCATGGTTCATTGCCAACTCTTTCTAGTTTGACTAAAGGGTTCTTAGGTACCCTTTGCACCTTGTTTCCAAGACCACTAAGGCCAGCACCACCATCTCTGCGCCATACATTGGGAGGGCCTCCGCGGCCCATACCACGACCCGCACCTCCCTTGCCACGTGGTTCATTGTTGCCACGTGGGTATGGATCAGCACGTCCAACCCCCTTTGCATTGGGGTTCTTTCCACCTTTTTCTTTGCCATAATTAGCCTCCGGAATTCTCTTTGTCCCAACAGGCCTGGCATTGTTGTTCAAAAGAACCTCATTATGCATCTCAGCCACTTGCAGTAGGTTGATCAGCTTATTGAAGGTTGTGATTATTTTGTTGTCATACTCCAGCCTATACTGGTTCGCTAGTATGAGCGCTGAAGTAGGAAAGGTGGAAAGAGTCTTTTCGATCATATCATCTTCTGTGATTTCCCTTCCACAGAAATTGAGACGTGCCTTTAAGCGCAACATGTCCTTGTTGAAGTCATTGACCCTTTTGTAGTCAAGCAAGCGGATTTCATTTTACTGAACGGCCAATTCTGGGAGCAAAGTGTCATGAATGTTCCCAAAACGTCCCTTAATGGCATACCACAGTTCTTTGGGTGTTTTCAACTGAAGGTACTCCCAGCATAGGCTAGGATCAATATGTTGCCTTAGAAACATTAAGGCATTTGCTTTCACCTTATTAGACGGTACATCATCTTTGGGGTCGGTAATGGTGGCAGTGTAGTCTTTTGCCACAAAGGCAGTTTCTACATCGGAAACCCAACGATGGTACTTAAGTCCTTCTAAGTCCAAGATGTCAAATTCAGGTCAAGTTGGATCAGCCATCTACATAAACAAGAGGAAAGATATAAATTACGCAGTCATAAAGACATCCACGTGAATTATTTTCCAAAAATATGAATTAGATTGCAAGACCAAGATTCGTAATGGTCACACATTTTTTTCGATGCTATGTGAAAATGCTTTATCACTGTAAGTGTGTATGTATAATGCGCATGAATTTTCATTATCATGGCAAAACGGAATTTATATGTTGCATTCTAAAAATAACCATAGCACATGTAATAATAAATAAAACATAGCATATATAAAAATAAAGTACATGGCATGCTCAAAATTCACAAATATACACCAAAATATATGTTACACATAATAATAGCAATAACATATCATGCGTAAAATAAAATATAAACAATAGCATAATATAAAGGCATGATTAGGAATACTTATATAAGCGTAAATAAAATTCACAAAACATGCTCACAATTGCATTAATAATATATAACAAAATATATATGGCATGTTCAAAATAAAGTATAAACCATAGCATAATTAAAACATGCTTAAACATAATTATGTAAAACAGAAATAACAAGACATGCTTAAAATGATCAAAATTATCTAACTAAACATGCTCAAAAGTTCTAATTGTAAATAATTAAATATACCATAGTATGAAAATAAATAAAAAGAGAACATACTTGGTTTCGAGAAAATAAAACAATCCTAGCGCACGCGCGTGTTGATGCAGGCGTGCGTAGCGATGTTTTTTGGGCTTGAGAAAAAACTGGGCCACTTCCTCTCTCTTGTCAGCAGTGGGCCTTGTTCTTTTTCTTCTTTTTTTTTCTTTTTTTTTTTCTGGGCC
>LYNE01005161.1:17341-29969 GCA_001662545.1 Rosa x damascena
TGGGTTGGAGACCATTTGGGCTAAAAAATGACATTTTAGCATTTTAGTTTAGGGGGTCGGAGAAGGCCTAAACAACATTAATGAGAAGACTGAAGACAAGGAATGCAAATTTTAGCGAAAATAAAGAGCATCTTTATGAGTACTAATTGACATTCTCAAATTGCTCAACATTCTCTGTACAGGCCATGCTACCCGATCACTTCATGAGTTCATCCATCAAGTATCAACGTACTTAGCAAGGGACTTGGTGCTTACTTTCGATAATAGCCATATTCGTCGTAATCTAATTAATATGGTTATACATGAGTTCTTTCAAATTACGCCAAACATCAAGCTTGGACACTTGCATTTTTTGTACTTCTTTTTTATTTTTTGGACAAAATTTGCGTTGAAAAGTCTGACTTTTTTTTTTGAGAATTAATAAAAATTTATTAACTAAAATCAAAATTACATAATTTGGGAATGACCTAGTGTAGCCTCAGTATCACCCAACACACTAGGGATACAAACACTACTCATTTCCCTGTCTTCTACCTCGGTTAAAGGCCTCTCACTCTTGGTGATGGACATGAGCCAAGAAGGCCCATCCTCTAACCATAATACTCGCCATTCCTCTTGGGCTACAAAGTTTGCAATTGCATGGGCTGCCTTATTATTATCCAATGACGTATGCTTAACCACAGAGATCTGGAGGTCTCTTAACAGAGTCTGGATCTCTTCCATGATAATACCTTCCGCCGCAAAACATTTTTCCTGTTCGTTAATAAGCTGCACAGCTCCCAGGCAATCAGTCTCCACTTCCACATCACGTAAACCTCTTTCCTTCACCATCTCCAATCCTCCTTTAATAGCTAGCAACTCCGAAACCAAAGCTGAAACTGGATACACAATCCTTTGCCCAGCAGCCAACACGATAGCCCCCAATTCGCACCTCACAACAAAACCAACTCCATATCGATTTGAACTATCAGAGGCTGCACCATCATAGTTCAGTTTCAAACAACCCCTCCTTAGAGGCTGCCACCCATACTCTCCGGCCCCACCTCCAATCAAATTAGCGAAGAGTCATTCTTGAATATATATATATATATATATATATATCTTATCCAGAGCGAGGCCTCGCTTTGAAATTTCAGAGCGAGGTTAAGGTTTATGGTCACTTTTCGGTCGCATATCCACATCTCAACAGTTCAGTTTTTAGGTACTAATGTATAGATCATCTCTGCAAAATTTCAACCAAATTGATGGTCGTTAAGGCATTGATAATTACCTTAAAGCTAGTACGGTTCAGGTTGAGCAGATTTAGTTCGTCCACTTTGGATATTCTCCACTTGGGTAGCTAAAGTGGGGGAAATATTGACATTATTAAACACATTTTTTGTTTTTGTACAACAAGTGATATCAAAACTGAGGCAATGTTTAGGAGTGATGAATTATACGGTTGAGTTGCAATTTGGAGGAGCTCTCATTTGAATTGAGATCACAATATTTGAAATTTAGATGTTTGTGGTCAAGGTGGAACTATAGGAATTCGAATTGCGAGACAATTGAAGATGGCTCAAATCATGGCAAAGTTGGAGATTGTTAGAAAAATGTGGGTCGAATCTCACATAAGAAAAGTGAAGAGTCATCCGTGGGTTATAAGAATTGGTATCACACACAAAGATAGAAAAGTTGATGCCTTTTATATTAAACCCGCATACCCATTATCCACCTAGGTGGTTAAGGTTACGAAAATATCGACTCGTTTGCCGCTCCAGCACAACAACCCATGCACATTAATTGGACGAGGCTCTCACCGTGCACCTGGTATGACGCTGTCTAAGTAAGTGGCTGAAGGACGTGAAGTTGAGGGAGAGAAGTGGAAGGAGGAAGGCTAGGAAACCGGGTAAAATAGAAATAGATCAATCCGACCGATATGCAGACTATTTTTTGAGAATATTTCAACCAATGAAGTTGAAAATTTGCTGACGTCCTAATATTATTTTAGCAACTCTAAGAGAAATTCTTGGCTATTTTCGCATGAAAGAACCAACCAATTGATTTGTGCTTAATCCTAATTACTTATTTGTTATTTATCTTTTGTTTTATGACGTACTCCGTCGATCGAGGTGTAACATGATGTCATATATATCAATAATGACAACTTAATAACCAAGAAGGGATTGCATGGGATGCCTCTGCAAAGGCGATATGAAGACAGCAGATTGATGGGTGAGAAAGATCAGTGATATCCACTGTGTTGTTATCATAACCATCGGATTTCTCACGGCCCCTATCTTTTATTGTATGTATCATCTATATTTTCTTTTAGGTTGCAAGGCATATGATTAAAGTCAGTTATAAGCTTTCTTAAGTTATTATTATTAGTAGGGTAAATGGCACCACCAGAAAGTCCATAACTACAAGTTATGAAATAATTTCTGGGAGTGTTTTTGATCAAATTGCAAATTACTATTCAACAATGGCTGCGAGGACACATTATATATAACTGTGATTCTATTATGATTATTCATTCATGTGTCAAGCAGAGCCGGAATGAAATTATGGGTCCCTATTTTCGTTTTCATATTTTCCATTTGCCTTTTTCCTTTCGAGAGAAAGCTAAATAAGCGAGAGAAAGAAGTCCCATTCATAGGAATTATTATTTAACTAAGATACAGTAGGGATGTAATCTGAGTGGAATAATGACCACCTACAAACAGAGACAAAACGAAATGATGTTTGTTTGCCACCCCACTCAATGTCCTATATGAAATTATGAATGTATCAGTTTCTTCTCCAGCTACAAAGTTTGCTGGTAGATATTATTCCCTAGCTAACTCCTTTCGTATAATATTTCTGACATCATAGGCACGTTAGCTCCACGCCAGCCATCACCAACTCAAGTTAACCTAATTAACAAACGTCTCACTCAAGCTCCTCCCCTTCTCCTTTCTCTTTCACAAGTTTTCCTTTCCCTTTTCTGAAAATTGAGAAAAGCATACACATGTACAAGCAAATTCTTTTAGTACTAAGTACTAACTATCTGAGTTTCAGCTTAAACCTATTTAGATTACAAGTTATTGAGAGCATTTTTCTATCATTTTTCACCTGAAATCAAGATTATAAGGTACGTTAATATTGCTCGTACACGTCCTAATTCGTGTATTATTTACCACTTTATAAACTCAGACTCATGTGGTTACTATAAAAAAATCCTCATTAAGATAGATAAGGTTCTCGTTGGAGTAAAAAAGTCCTCAATTTTCACATTTCTGTTAACTTTTCTTAAGTTTCATCATTAACTGTCCTGCCAAACATGTGAAGGTACTTTGATCAATTTTATTATTTATTAATATTTTTATTTATCTGATTTTTTTTTTTGTCTTTTGTTGTTGTATTTTTTTAATTTGTCTTTTCCCTTATCTATTTCCAGAAGGTACAATAAAAAATGAATCAAAACAGTCTACCAAACTAAAAGGTATAACCTAAGTAAGATGAATAAAATTATGGATTAGCTTTCTTCTATTGTAGGTATACCATAATTAAGAGATACATACCTATGTAAGAGATATACATTTATGGATTATTTTTCTTCCTTTACTATAATAGAGATATGTACCTAAGTAAGAGATATAAATATACAGGTTAGTTTTCTTTTATTGTAGCCTTGTAGGCATAAAATAATCAAGATACGTATGGTGAGAAAATTTATCCATTTGTATGGATAAGCTACCTACATATGAGGTATATTACAATGCTACCACAACAATTGTGTAATGGTTATCTTAGAATACGCTTAAAATAGGGGTTTGTCAACCTACAATATAGATCTAGTATTACTAAAAGCTTAATGAATTCTATGCTAAATGAGGATGAATATCATTTATTCTAATGGGTGGTTCTAATTGGATCTCCAAATTTGATATTTGGACATCTCCTACTTATTAAACCTCTAATTCGCTTTTCTAAATATTTGAAAAACTAAGTACACCTCCTTAATTTTACCAAAACACCCTTGAACAATTAAATCTGTATATATCTTTAACAATTTTTTATTTTTTATTTATTTTTTTATCCATATCAATTCAACCACGAAGAGTTTTATAAGGGAGTTGGCTATATTTTGGGTGCACTTTCATCCAGTGGCGAAACCAAAAATTCATTCTTCGAGGGGCCAAACAAGTAGCCATTTATAAAGATTTTTTTTGCAAATACAAATCTGTTCAAGTAAATCCAAAATATGTGTCTGGCCCAACCTCTAGGTTACTTGACCTAGTTGTAATATGGTTTTGAATTAGTGATATTCTCGGAAATATTCATAGATATCCGATTAATTGTACGATTATCTTCCTCGTACAACTCTGATTCTGTGTCTTGTAATCTTCTATATAAAGAGACCCCTATTATCAATGAAAGTACGACTCAATTCTCTCCCAATTTTAATTTTCCTTAAACACGTTATCAGCACGAAGCCCTAACCCTGAACCAAATAGCCAAACTCTGATTCAAGAAGCTAAATCCCTAAATTTGAATACAATACCTTGAACCCTTTTCTACCTCCACCTCATATCTTAAAGAGCTTGATCTCAAGAGTCTAGAACCGGCGGCAGAACAACCAGAATCGGTTGAAAACCTATCGAATTGGCCACCGGAAGCTCCAAATCACCCACAGCAAATACTCCACCGGTTCACCACCTTTCGGACCTCTTATTGATACCAAAATTTTCAAGCAGAAGCTTCTCTATCCAACGATTCACAAATAGGAAGAAGAAACCCAAAAACCAGTTTAGAAGTTATTGAACTGGTAGCCAAAACCTCATGCAGAAAAACCGGCAGAAGAAGGAAACAAAAAAAAAAAGGGAGGAGGCGCCCCAAGCCGCAGACGTCACTGGCCCGCTGCCCGTCGACACATCAGCCCGCCACGTCAGCTCCGGCGACCGGCCAGTTTCTGGCCACTTTCCTGCTAGATTCTGACGACTTTCCGATCACTATTCGAGGTATTTTTTTACTAAAAGTTCCCCTTTTTGAAGTTTTTTTTAAAATTATTTTTCTCTTCTTTTCCTCGGGGACTTACAAACTCTTTTCTTCTACCTCCCTTTCTTCTTCATAGGGGAGACCAAAAGTCGAACTGTGGGGGTTCGTGCTCACTCCAAGCTTGGAGCTTGTTGAGATCTCCAAATTCTCGACCACTTACATCATTGTTTCAATCTAATCTAATACCTCTTGGAATCAGATTTCTTGGAAGCGACTACGCTCAGAAATCCCTAATTTCTTGGAAGCGATTACGCTAAAAAATTCATAATTTCGTGGGAGCGACTATGCTAAGAAATTTTATATGTTTTTCGTGGTAGCCTTTTAAGCTCCAAAACTAACCCTAATTTCTTGTTCTATTTCAGGATGAGTAACCTGAACAAACTGGACTTCACTGCATTGGGAACAACTAGCTCTGGATATCACAAGTGGGTTTGTGATGTTCGCCAGCATCTCAAGGCCGATGGAATCCTGGATACGATTCTCAAGCCTAGCCAAAACATGCTAACTGTTGAGAAAGCTAAAGCTTTGGAAGCAATTAGAGTAGTCTTAGAGGCAAATAAGGCGAAAGACATCATCCTAATGACTCGTCATATGGATGATTCTCTCCAGTACGAGTATATGAATGAAGAAGACCCCAGAAGGCTGTGGGTCTCACTCGAAGAAAGATTTGGCAACGTCCGTGACTCCCTGCTTCTTGAACTAGAAGTGAGATGGCATAGCCTCCGATCCTGTGATTTCAAGTCAGTTATTGACTACAACTCGGAAGTACTTCGTATTAAATCCTTTAAGAAATTATGTGGAACAGATATCACAGATGCGATGTTGATTGAGAGGACTCTCATTACCTTCCCCGTCTCTGCTTTGATGGTTGCAAAGAACTATCAAATCGATGTTACTGTAGGACAGATCACAAGGTTTCATGAGCTCATTGGAGCTATGAATGTCGCTGAAAAGCATGACAACATCTTTGTGAAGAACTATAATTCGAGACCCGTGGGAACATAGCATATTTCGGAGTCCAATTATAGTCGCGCCCCTGAGGAAGGGGGCCAATAGTGAAACCCTAAATCTAGGGACAATTCTAGACGTTTTGGTCTATATTTTCACTCTAATGTGGAAGGTAACTGCCAAAATAGGAGAACACGGAACCGAAGAGATCAACGTGGAAAGAGAGAGCGAGGCAATGCCTCTGGCCATGTTGGTGGCTCCACCAACACTAAAAGCCATCCAAATGATGATTTCAAAGTGTCTCAATCAATGGAGTCTAAGCACATAGATGTATGTTCTCGATGTGGATTGTTCGGTCATTAGGCACACATTTGTAGAGCTCGTGAAGAAATTGTCACCGCCTACAAAGCATATTATCAAGCAAGAGAAGCTCACTATGTAGAACAAGAAGATCAAGAAGATGATCTAGAGTGAAGGGTTGAAGACTACAAATCTGGCTGGGATTAATAGATTGTCAATTCTGTTTAAGTCTTTATTTTTCCAGGAGATGTAATAGACAATTGCCATATACTTTGTAGTAAATGTCATTGGTTTAGTTTTTCTTCACATAGGCTCATCCAAAATGAGTATGATGTTTAGGAATGTTTTGAGATAAGTGGTACTTAAGCGAGCTTTGCTCCACCGACATCTCTCTACTCACCTAGTCATATTTATTTTGGAGTTACCGAAAGAAGTTAAATGACTACCATTGTTTTGCATTAGGTAGTAATTGGATTAGATTCTCTTAATGGTTAAGAGACAATGATGTACTCTATTGGTTTATGAATAAAATTTTGAGTCCTTGTCATTATGACTTCATTTTGACTATGAGCATATTACTTTGTGACAACGATGGCTAGGCCATCAGTATTAATTCAAGGACATGGAATAGTCCAAGTTCCCCTTGCCAAATGGCACCTTGATTACTGTCACAGAAACTCTTTACGCTCCTAGGGCAAATCGCACCTATGAATAGCCAACATATTCCATACAGAAATGCATGTAGAGAACAAAAATGAGTTCCTTTGCAATACCTCTAATGCTTGCCAATAAAGGCACATCTTGGAGAAGTTTATGTGTCTCTCTAGTGGACTCAATGTCACTATTCGAGCTATTAAATCTAATAAAGTTATGAGAGAAGATCTCTTAGATTTAGACACATATTGACTTTGTCACGACAGGATTAGGTCATCCTGGTCATGATATGATGATCCGTCTACTAAATACTTCACACGGATATCCATTCTCTCAAGCGAAACAAAGGATGAATCAAAAGTTGATTTCTAGACTAAGTGTGACCGCCGCAGTCCATCACCAGCCTAGGGCTGGCACAGTCCCTATCCATGACACCATGGATAGCATCCATCATGGCGATGGCACCCTAGGTGATGCTGCAATCACCGACTTTGCTTCAAATAGCGTTTCAGACGCTCAGGCCTAACTAAAATCCTCATTGGTTGCTTCTAAAGCCTCTCGCTCATTTTACAAAGCCTGTTCCTTAGGGAAATCAGGACTGAGACCGTCCTGTGCAAATGATATGAAAATACTCATTCTGTTCTTATATAGAATCCGTGGGGATTCTGTGGACTAGTTCAACCAACTTGCGGACGTTTAAATATCTCAGGATGTTGGCTGAAAAGCAAACATGTTGGTCACGTGTTGTGCCATTGTCCACTTGTAATGCTACTTATGCTACACTCCTAGCACATATCATATGACAATGGGCTCACTCCGCGGATTATCCTATTCAGTCAATTGGACTTAACAATGCTAGAGAGTTTACATCTAAAACTTTCGATGGTTATTGCAATGGGACTGATGTTGGACATCATATTCCCATTAACACACCCAAATGGTCTCACGGAAATGACTACAATAGTAGTCCGAAAATTGGTAATGCGCACCAATCTCCTTATATCTGCTTGGGGTGATACAATATCTCATGCAGCTATGCTAATTTGTCTACGACTCACTGCCACTCAATCTACCTCTGCATTACAGCTAGTGACTGGGTACCATCTTGTACTTATGCAAATTTGAGTGTGCCATTTATGTGCCAATTGCGCCGCCACAACGCACTATGATGGGTCCTTACAGATGAATAGGAAACTACGTTGGATTTGAGATTCCAACAATCGTCCGCCACTTAATGCCCTTGCTAGGCGATCTCTTTACCGTATGTCTTGCGGATTGTCACTTTGATGAGACAGTCTTCCCGTCGTTAGGGGGAGATAAGAACACAAATGTTCAGCAAGAACGACAGGAATTGTCGTGGTCTGTCCCCACTATGTCTCATCTCGATCCCTTCGATCCATGTTAAAGCGAGGAGATAACACATCTGCTGCAAATATGCCTGCAAGGAAGGAAGTCCCTACGAGAGGATGTAGCGCCACCCTACACGGAGGTAGGCATGGCGCCAATGCTGTAAAGAGTGGCACTCTGGCGTTATAGGCATGGCCCTAGCTAGGATGCATGGGAGGCCCGTGGGTTCGAAGGATACTTTGGCACAAGCCGATCCTTGGATCATCGACACTCAAAATCCATCTCATGAGTATCTTACGGATTATATTTATAGTTGGGGGACGCCTCAACGTCAGAACCTATTCCTGAGAATATAGAGCTCTTTGAAAATTACGCTAGTGTATATGGGACGTGGGATTGAAACTCCATCATAATTGATGATGTAGTTGCGCATTTTGTTGCGCATGAATTTGTTAAGTCCGATGATATCGAACCACGCTCCATTGATGAATGAATCCCAACGTAGAGAAATTTGGCCTAAATGGAAATATGCGATCCAGGTTAAGTTGGATTCTCTAACGAAGAGGAAGGTTTTCGAGCCAGTGATATCAACACCTCCTAACATAAAACTTGTTGACTAATTAGTCTTCGTTAGAAATCATGATGAGAAAAAAATATGGCAATCTCACCTCGTCTTATGGTGCAAGGCTTCTCACAAAAATGCCCTGGAATCAACTATGATGAGACATATTCTCTTATAATGGATGTCATTGCACTCCACTACCTTGTCAGTTTGGTAGTTTCCGAATAACTGAACATGCAGCTTACAAATGTGGTCACTACGTATCTCTATGGGGATCTAGATACGAAATCTATATGAAGGTTCATGGTGAACTTCATTTACCCAAGTTAAGTGACTACTTGATTGGAAAGGGATATGCCCATGCGGTTCATGTTGGACATGATCATCATTGGAAGCCCTTAAAGAGTTAAGGGAAACCGCTGAACACTTGAAATCTGAGTTTGAGATGAAGGATCTTGGGAGAACATGATTATGACTCGGTTTGGAACTTGAGCATCGTGTTGATAGATGCTTAGGCATTTTTGACAGGGTCAAACCTTCAAGCACCCCATGATTGTCTGTAGTCTTGATCCTAAAAAGGATCCTCTTCATCTAAAGGATGATGACGAAGACATGCTAAAGGCAAAAGTGTCATGCTTAAGTACAATAGGCGCATTATTGTACTTAGCTCAATGCACAAGACCAGACATCTCATTTGCAGTGAACTTGTTAGCTAAGGTATAGCTCTGCGCCAACGTGACGCCATTGGATTGATGTAAAAGATATCTTTCGGTACTTGAGATGTACAATTGATATAAGCTTGTTCTATCCCTACAGAGAGACGATGGATTCAGACCCATCACACACCAGGAACGCCGTAAACACCGGCCTACATCCTCTATCCCCATCCCAAAACTACATGTGGTTTGGAAGGTTTTGTTGATATTGGGTATCTCTCTGACCCACACAAAAGTCATTCCCAAACTAGTTAAGTGTTCACCATGGGGTAAAGACCGTGATCTCTTGAGGTCTACAGAACAGACCCTAGTCGCTATATCTTTGAACAATGTAGAGATTATTGCTCTTCACAATGTGATTCGTGAATGTATATGGATTGGATCCATAATTATGCATGTTCGAACAATTGTGGTTTGAAGTTTACCACAGATAAGCCTACGAGCATTTAGGATAATGCTGCTTGTTTTGAACAAATGAAGCAAGGCTACATCAAAAGCGACAACACCAAGCATAATCAGCAACAACAGACTCTCCTTAAGATCAAAATGAACTAGGTTCGATATGAGGACCGTGTGACAAACTTGCTCACTAAGTCATTGCCTAAATTCCACTTTTGAGAAACATGTTGGTATCATCGTTTGCGGAAATTATCCGAATTCCCATGACCGTTGTCATAAGGGGGAGATGCAAACATCAGGGGGAGATGTCTACATGTATGGTCTCAAAACGTGAAGAGTGTGTTGTGCTCTTTTTCCCCTTCGACCGAGGTTATTTTTGTCCCATTGAGTTTTTATTACTCGGCAAGGTTTTTAATGAGGCAATGAGAGAGTACCACGTTTCGGCGACACAATGGGGAGTGTTTAAGTAAATCCAGAATATTTGTCTGGCCCAAACTCTAGGTTACTTGACCTAGTTGTAATAGGGTTTTGAATTAGAGATATTCTCGGATGTATTCATAGATATCCAATTAATTGTACGATTATCTTCCTTGTACAACTCTGATTTTATGTCTTGTAATCCTCTATATAAAGAGACCCCTATTATTAATGAAAGTACGATTTAATTCTCTCCCAATTTCAGTTTGCCTTAAACAAAATCATAGTTTTGTTTTTTTGCAATATGAATAGTTTTTTTAAAAAAAGAGCTTCTATTCATACCTCTTGATTTGGTATTTAGACCTCTTTTTTTAGAATTTTGAAAACCCAAATTTATCCCTAACCAAAAAAAAAAGAAGAACTTATCCCAACCAAGTTCTTGTTTTTGGCAAAGAAAATAAAAATAAAAACCAGTTCTGGTCGCTACCCAGATTAGAATAACATCCATAAGCTCCTCAAATTGTTCATGGTTTCACCTAGATGGCTAAATTTTGCAGTCGGAAAATTAAGTTTATGATATTTACATGTATATTGGATCAATTAGTTAATTGAAAACTAGCCAATTAATCAATTGTTTGATAAGCTTGTATAAATTCATGATGCTATTGATTTGTGTTTTGTTTATGATAATTGCTATTCGAGTGTGCTCAGTTTCTTTGGTTATAACAACTTCATTGTATTGAGCTCTTCAAGTGTGCTCAGTTATATGATTATGATTATTAATAATTTGTGTTTAGATTATGGCCTCCTGATCCCAAACCCTGATATTATAGCACTCCATGAATTTAGAGAGAGAGAGAGAGAGAGAGAGAGAGAGAGAGAGAGAGAGAGAGAGAGAGAGAGAGTTGTGGAGAAGATGGAAGACCAGGAGGTGTAGATAGAAAAAGTAAAAATTATTGGGCAAAATTGGAAATCTAGTGTGCCAAAATATGAAAAGAGGTTCAATTAACAATTTAGGAGGTATGAATAGAATCACTCAAAAAAATAATATTTTGATTCTCAAATAAATAGTTTATATTGATTAAATCTAATTAAAAAGAGTTGACGTTAGATCTTAACTAGTATTAACTACACCAATATTTTTAATGAATCCAGTTTTAAAAAATTTCAAATAAGATTGTTTTGAATTTACTTTTATATCAAATGAGGGGGCTATGTATAGAAATTAATTATTTTTACTGAATTATTTTAGGTAACTTATATTAATGTAGGAGGTAAGAAGAGTTTTTTTTTTTTCTCGCTTTGTTCATATTTGTCTTTTCATATAAGTTGACAAAACTTAATAACAATTGAAAAAAAATGGAGGTCCAAATATTAAATTTGAAAGTCCAACTAGAACCACCCTATTCTAATCTATTCAAGGTAAACAAATACATATATGATTGTTTCTCAGTTGAAGATAAGTTGAGAAGGGAATGTAAAAAAAGGGAAAAAAAAAAAGAAAAAAAAGAAGAAGAGAAGAATCGTAGTCGTATATGGCCGACAACAAAATAGCTTGACCATAGAGAGCTCAAGGAGAACCACGTTTATGAAAAACTTGACATTACATACAAGAGCCATAACCATAGAAGCTTTGGTGTTGAAGAAGAAAAACGTTATGAAGAAATTGCTTTAGAAAGACTCCTAACTTATAAAAAATATCTTTTAAATTAGAATAATATTAGGAATGCTTTATATTAAATATTGATTTCAATGTCAGATCAATTTCATAATTATATATCGAATCAACAAGACTATTTAAGAAATACATATATATCAAATATGATCTTAAGTTACTAATCATATTTGCTAATTTTACGTCCTATTCATTTTTGCCTTTTATGTGCAAAGACATACAATATGGGCATATTAGTCAGATAACAAACAAAAATTATTGAGGTTGAGTTAGCAAGATAAAAAAGAAAATAATTCTGAGGTGGCATTTAGGTTATTGGATCGCAATTAACAAGAGAAATCGATGCAGATTGTAACTAATATAGGGTCTAGTTTTGTTTTTACTAAGATCAAATTATTGCACCGAGTCCCCCACGGGAACATTCAAGATATGGAACCCCCACATCATGCGTTTAAATGCTAGATTATTTTAGTGTTATTTACTGAATTATAAACGTTGCCAGGGGAGGGGCTGTAATGCCCTGTTGGTTGTCCTGTCCCCCAGCGGATTAATCTCTAGTTCTAGAAAGCCTTTGAAATATTCGGGAAAATG
>LYNE01005163.1:16118-28416 GCA_001662545.1 Rosa x damascena
CAAGTCATCGTGGAAACTTGGAGTCAACTGATTTGATGATTTTAATCGAGTGGATCTGCTTCGAAGCTGGTAATGAAATTTCCTATTGTTTTTCCTGATAATTCCTCCCAAGTTTTCATTGGCTTCCATTATGTTGATCATCATTTTAATATTTCTCTAGCTTTTCCCTTCTGCTGAGTTTTTCCAGCAGAGAATTGCAACCTGAACCCGATTCCAGTGAGACCCAAATAGTATCTCCATCATCTTCTTCATATGGAACTACCTTCATCATCTTCCTCCCCCAACCCTCAAACAGTTCCATCATCCTTTAATTGGGAACATGATGTCTTCCTCAGTTTCAAGGGGTGAGGACACCCGCCATGGTTTCACAGACCATTTATACTTTGCTTTGAATCAGAGAGGAATTGACACATTTAGAGATACTGAAAAGCTTCAGAGAGGGAAATCCATTTCACCAGAACTTCTGAAAGCAATCGAACTTCAGAGAGGGAAATCCATTTCCCTGCAGGCTGCAGAAGGTACTGCTTAGTGCTTCACTGCTAACCCAAGTCCCTTTTCTTGTGCTCACCAGAGTAATGGACGTGACTGGCTTGTCATTGGTTTCCATCATGTGCTGCATCATTCTGCTCCTCTTTTTTCTTGTTCCTTATCTTCTTCTTCGTTATCTTAATTCTCCCCTGCGACGTAGTCCTACAGCCGAGTGTCCTGCGGATTTCACCTACACCCCAACACCACCTTCATCTTCTTCAGCACCAGATTCCACCGAGACCCATTTAGTACCTTCATCATCATCTTCATCCTTCAGTTTGGAACCTGATCAGGAACTTCCAACAAACTCCACCAACACACAGCTAGTACCTTCATCATCTAGATCTTCTTCCGCCTTTAACTTGGAACATGAAGCGGTCACGGTGGATTCCCCAAACAGACAAGTAGCAACTTCATCATCTGGTTCACCCTGTAACTGGGAACATGATGTCTTCCTCAGTTTCAGGGGCGAGGACACCCGCAATAGTTTTACAGACCATTTATACTATGCTATGAACCAGAGAGGAATCGACGCATTTAGAGATACTGAAAAGCTTCAGAGGGGGAAATCTATTTCCCCAGAACTTGTGAAAGCAATCGAAGAGTCCAAGTTTGCAGTTACAGTTCTTTCAACCAACTATGCTACTTCAACTTGGTGTCTGGATGAACTTGCACATATTCTTGAATGCAGGAAAGTGACGGGACTGGAAGTTCTTCCGGTTTTTTATCATGTAGAACCATCTGAAATAAGGAAGCAAACCGGAAACTACGGCGAGGCGTTTGCTAAGCATGAGACAGATTCCGAGGAGAAGATGAGGAAGGTGAACAAGTGGAGGGAAGCTTTAAAGGAGATAGCCAGTCTCGCCGGATGGCATGTCACCAAGGACAAGGACAGGTAATTCTAGCTAGCTAGCTACTTTTCTTGGTTAATTAACTGAAACTATTTTTATATGGTTTTTAGTCAAGAAAATTTTATATGGTTTACCAGTTTCTAATTACACCCTATTGGCTAAATTAATTTCTAATGTTAATATAGCAGAGTGTTATAAATGTTAACTTTTTGAGTAATGGTTGACATACTCTATTCTCTTAGATAATTGTATACAATTGTTGTCGTTTTGAAGGGGAGAATCAGAAGTTATTCAGGAAATAACTAAAAGAATTTCAGACGTATTGAACAACATGTTATCCTGTCCGGACAGAGATTTAATTGGAATGGATGGACGTATAGAGAAGATGGAGTCTTTCTTGGATCTAAGGTCGAATAATGTTCTTTCTGTAGGGATTTGGGGGATGGGGGGCATTGGTAAAACAACTCTGGCAAAAGAAGTGTTCAAAAAGATTCGTAACCAATTTGATACTAGTGGCTTTGTTTCCAACTTTAGATTGTCTTCAGAAGAAAAAGCTCTAGTTGAGTTGCAAAAACTTCTTTGTGCATCCATTTCCGAGGACAGCAATATAAATATAGACACTGTTGGGAGAGGGATTAGGTTATTAAAGAAGGCACTACATAAGAAAAAGGTGCTTATCGTTCTAGACGGTGTTGATGAATTAAAACAAATGAAGCATTTAGCACCTGGTAGGCAGGATGAAGAGAATTCTTGGGGTCCAGGGAGTCGACTCATTATAACAACTAGAGATAAACGCATATTGAAGGAATGTGGAGTATCAGATGATAAAATATATGAGGTTGAAGCGCTGAGTGATGCGGAAGCCTTTCAACTCATGTCTCGGGAAGCCTTCAAGGAAAACTATCCACCAGCTGAGTTTGTAGATCTGTTGGGGAGTTTTGTAAAATATGCTAGGGGCCTTCCTTTAGTTCATCGAGTTCTAGGTTCATCCTTATCCGGAAGAAATATAGATGAATGGTCTGAGACAGTGGATAGACTGGATGAAGGTCCAGATGAAGACATTTTAAAGGTGCTTCAAGTAAGTTATGATGGATTAAAGGATAATGTTAAGGAAATCTTTTTGGACATTGCTTGTTTCTTCAACGGCGAGGATCATTTTCAAGTAAAAAGGATATTGAAAAGTTGTGGTTTTTTTCCCGAGGCAGGTATAAGTGATCTGATCAATAAATCTCTGATTAAAATTGAAAGGAAGAAACTGTGGATGCATGATTTACTACAGCAATTGGGTTGGCATATTGTTCGCCAACAATCTCCTCGGCACCCTGGTAATCGTAGCAGGTTGTGGCTTAATGACAATGCCAACAATGACAGAGGCAGAAGGTCGTGGCTTGTTGATGATGCTCGTGATGTACTCAGAGAAAATACTGTAAGATAAAGTTAATGTTGCATGTTCCATCAATGTATGTGTGTGTGTGTGGGTCTACATACGTACATACATGTTGTGTGTGTGTGTGTGTGTGTCATAGGGTTCTTAGAAATTAAAATTGAATCTTGCATGGATATGTTTTCGTACAGGGAACAGATGATGTTGAAGGCTTATTCTTAAGCTTGCCTGAAAAAGAAGAAATGCCATTGGATGGTGATGACCCATTCTTAACTATGTGCAACTTACGATTGCTGAAGATTTATAATGTGAACTTTCCGAAAGTGCACTTTAGATATTTCTCTAAAGATTTGCGACTTTTAGAATGGCACGAATGCCCTCTAGAATCTCTGCCATCTAATTTTAAGTCGGACGAGCTGGTTGAATTCAAGATGCCTAACAGCCGCATTAAGCAACTATGGAATGAAACGGTATATTTGTTGCTTGGGATTTGTCCTCAAGTTCGGTTATTTTAGTTTGCTTTTCTTTTCAAGACGTGTTAATTTTTCCAATTGCTCTCATTTTTCTTTTCTTATTTTGTAACAGCTCTCTCTTAGATCGCTAATACTCATGGATCTTTCCAACTGCCAAGATTTAGCCACGACCCCCGACTTCAGTAAGGTTCTAAAGCTTGAGAGACTGATCCTTGAAGGTTGTACTGAGTTATCAATAGTTCACCCAACAATTGGGGATCTCCAACAACTGGTTTTTTTGAATCTGAAAGGTTGCGCAAGTCTAGAGAGCCTTCCTCACTCCATCAGCTTGAGATCTCTTCAAATTTTTATTCTTTCTGGATGTTCAAAACTCAAACAGTTTCCAGAGATTGTGGGGAAAATGGCTACTTTATCAGAACTATATTTAGATGGCACGGCTATACGGGAGCTGCCTGTATCAATCCAGAACTTGAAAGGCCTTGTTTTGCTAAATCTAAGCAGCTGCAGGAACCTTCTGAGTCTTCCTAGTGAACTTTGTAGTCATTTGACATCACTGAAATATCTCTATCTGTCATTGTGCTCGAGCATGGAAGAACTGCCAGAAAAGATAGGCGACTTGAAACAGTTGGAGGAGCTTGATGCTTGTGATACTGCTATAAGAAAAGTGCCCGAGTCCATTTCAGGTCTTGAGAATCTAAAACTATTGTGTTTCCATGGATGTTCTGGACTCACAGGTTTAGAGTTGCCAAACAAGTTCTCAGGTTTAATATCTTTGACAACACTAAACCTAGGTGGATGTAATCTCGCAGAAGGAGCAATCCCCGGTAACATTGGTGATTTATTCTCGCTGCAGAGTCTGGATTTAAGTGAGAACAACTTTGTCACCATACCTGAAAGCATCTCTCAGCTTTCTAAGCTTACAGAAATTTCTCTGTTTAAGTGTAGCAAACTACGGTCGTTGCCAAAAGATCCTCCGTCAAGTCTGGAAAATGTAAATGTACGTGGTTGTCCTATGCTGACAATTTCTTCATGTAGTTGGAGGAGATATCGGTCTCAGAAGGGTTTGAGTAGCATAAACTGCCGAAAACCAGAGGAGGATGAAATCTTTCCTGAACTCTATAAGGTTCCGTTCTCTCTCTCAATCGCACAGATGTTAAAAAGAAAAATCGTTTTACTCTTAAGTATACATGTATATATATGCTTTTCCTGAATCA
The DNA here is from genome assembly GCA_001662545.1 of Rosa x damascena. NCBI lineage: Eukaryota > Viridiplantae > Streptophyta > Magnoliopsida > Rosales > Rosaceae > Rosa > Rosa x damascena. The sequence goes on from LYNE01005163.1 coordinate 20,569, forward strand.
TATTGTCATCAAGTTCAATAGTGTTTTTTTTTTTTTTCAGGTATTTATCTAATTACTCTCTTTTATATGCACATGCAGTTTCGTTTGGGAAATCTGGAAGAACTCGATCTTTCCTACTGCCAACACTTGAGGAAGATCCCTGACTTGAATGGGGTTCCAAATCTTAAAATATTGAACGTTGAAGGTTGTGAGAAATTATCAGAGGTTCACCCAACAATTGGGCGTCTCCAACGTCTGATTATTTTGAATTTGAAAGGATGTATAAAACTAGAGAGCCTTCCCCGTTTCATCAGCTCGAAGTCTCTAAAAATATTTGTTCTTTCAGGATGTTCAAAGCTGAAAGAGTTTCCAGATATTATGGGAGATATGGATAATTTGTCAGAATTGCATTTAGATGGGACGGCGTTAAAGTATCTGCCAATACCGACGAAGCATTTGAAATGCCCTATTTCGATAAATCTAAGATGCTGCAAGAACCTTTCGACTGTTCCAGTCCTATTAAGTCTGAAATCTCTCAATCTGTCGGGCTGCTCACGTATATCCAAATTGCCATATGGCCTGGAAAGTTTGGAACATTTGGAGGAGCTTGATGTCTCTGAAACTGCTATAACAGTAATATCCAAGTCCTTTACATTTTTGGAGAAGCTTAAAGTGTTATCGTTCGGTGGATGTAAAGGTTTGCAGTTGCCCAAGTGGTTCAGGGATTTAAGCTTTTTGACATCATTAAATCTACGGAGGTGTGGTCTAGCTGAAGAAGTCCTTGATATCCTGTGCTGCTTATCGTCTCTGAAGATTTTGGATTTGAGTGAGAACAGGTTTGTGACTATACCTAATGACATTGGTCGCTTATCCTCTTTGCATCGATTGGATTTGAGTGGAAACAATATAGTGAGCATACCCCATGAAATTGGGCACTTATCCTCTTTGCAGCAATTGGATTTGAGTGGAAACAATATAGTAAGCATACCACATGAAATTGGTCGCTTATCCTCTTTGCAGCAATTGGATTTGAGTGGAAACAACTTTGCGAGTATACCTAAGAGCATCTCTCATCTTTCTGAGCTTACAGAACTTCGCCTGTTTAGATGTAGTAAGCTACAGTTCTTGCCAAATGATCTTCCCTTCAGTCTAAAACATGTTTATGCACAAGAATGTCCTATGTTGACGTATAATGCAGATACTTTGACAATACGGGCATCCGGAGAAGGGTTCTGTTTCATGCATTGCGGAAAATATGAGCAGGATGATGATCAGCCAAGCCACGTCCCAGTTCCAGTTCCCAAATACCGCATTGAACTACTATTTCCTATATACATTGAGGTCTCTCTCTCTCTCTCCCTCTCTCTCTCTCTCTCTACATATGTTTACATGACCACACACACACATATAAATGTGTGTCTCGCACTGATCACAGGTCTCGCTGTCTTGACGTTTGTCTTTTCTTTTTTCACAGGACCGAGTGTATGGTAAAAAGCCATTTGAGATTCGTTTTCCACACGGTACAAGAATTCCGAATCTATGGAGTCATTGGAGGAGTGGCCCGTCTGTAACAATCCCACTATCTGATGGTAACAGTGCGTGTATGGGACTTGCTCTGTTTGTTGTTTTTGAAATCCTTGAGAAAGGCAATTTCAACAAGATTTCGGAATCGGAGGACACTATCTGTGAATTTCAGACTGATGTTGGGCCTGAAAATTCCCTAGTTTTTCAGAACTTCATAGACTTCAAGGCTGGGTCATATGCACTTTGTTGTTATGAACCGCGAGGAGGGCAATTGAGTGGGATATTCGATAAACCAAGCTCAACACTTCGAGCTTCAGTTTCAACGAAGAGACCGAATTTAAAAGTGAGAGGTTGTGGGATACATCTAATATCAGAAGAAAACGCTGCAGAGTTTGTAAAAAGTTTAGCCAATCAGACTCCTACTCAACACATTCATTCCAATTTTGATCGACATTGCGAGTACATATTAAATGAGGAGACAATAACTGGTGACCTGAAGGAACTGGAATCTACTTCAACTTTCAATGAAGATAGCTGCAGCAGAAGTGACTCTAAAATCAATCTCAGAGGACAGTTGTCAATACTCTATGAGGTCTCTCTCTCTGACTCTGTTTCCTCTCCCATATATAATTTCGTACCTCTACTCAGGTCACTAATTCAGTTCACCAAATAATGTGACTATTTTCATGCTTTAACAGGGTCGCAATGGACGTGAGAAGAGTTTTCATCTTTGCGTTCCTGCTCCGATAGTTTCAATTCCACCCTGGTTCCTCAATCATGATGCAGGGGACGTAACACTTTGTCACATTACTGAAAACTTACTTGATGATCAGGAGTGGGTGGGATTAGAACTTTATGTCGGATTTAGTAGACGTGCATCTGCTGTGAGACATGGCAGTGATAGTTTCTTCTTTAACGTTGATTTCTGTGCTTATGATCATGAAAGGATAGTAATGCATCAATCCCTCGAGATTAATAGTTGTCTTGGGACCTCAAATCAACTTGTTGTATTACATGTACCACGCATTCATTTTCAACAACACTGGAATCAATGTAAGGGTATTAGCGCACTGTTCAGAACCATTAACCCTGAAATGGAGGTCCAAATGTGTGGGAGCCGTTTAGCCTTCAAGCACGATCTTGAAGACTTGACCAAATCATTAACTGAGGTTGCAGGCATGCTTGGAAAACATGACTGCACTCAGATTTGCTCCCTAGGCCAGCGCAATGCAGTGGAAGCAGAAATGCCCATCAATTGCCGTTCCTGGTTCAGAAGGTTGAACTAATTCCTAATTTGCTGCAGGAAGAATTTTATTTTTCTAATGCATGAATAATTCTCTAAATCAAACTTGAATTTTGCAGAAGTGCTCCTGCTCCTTCTTCCTCAAAGGTGCGGCTGCAACATTATAGATGCTATATCCAGCAACAGCAAGGTTTTGTGGAGTCTGACCTTACCCAATTGAGATCAGTAATGTTACTCCACTCCAGAGGCCTTCTTTTCGAAAACAACGATAGAAACCAAGAAATTGTTGCAGAAGAAGAAAGAACATTGTTGTTGCCTCGTCATCATGTACGTATAATGGCTGAGACTCAACTTTACGGAAGCTATAGTTCAGAACAGTGGAAGAGATGCCTTAAGTTGTTGCTTCGACAGTCCAAGGTGGCTACTCTCAGTCTTGGTGGACATACAATTTCTGCTTTCAAGAATCTCGACCCGTCCTCCGCATACAATCTTATTTGTCTCTTTGACGAGAAAATTCCAGTGCGGTTCCAATATAGGATGTCTTCTAGTTCCAGGGTGGGAATCACACTACCACTAAATTTGCATGATGATGACAGTTGGCGGGGACTTGCTATATGTGTTGCCTTTGAAGTTAATGACGAGGGTGCAATGGCCTCCCCGGTCAATCTTCTGTGCCACTTGAGAGCCAAGGACGGCTATTGCTTGAATCCTATTCCCATGTGTTCCGTCACTAGAAAGAAACTCAAGTCGTTCCATCTTCGCAGATTCATTTGGCTGACCTACATACCCCGTGTTCTTTTGACAGAGTTAAATGTGGTTAATTATGTTGAGGCTAGAATTTATGTTAGTTCTCCAGGCTTGAGAGTAGACAGTTGTGGTATCCGTCTCTTGTATGGGCATGAAGAGAGTGAATTTAACAGTCTAGTAACGGAGAGCTGGACCTCTTTCTTTGATAATTTGCCTCTCATTCGTCAACTGGTAGAAGCAGATGATGAAAATGTTCAGCCATGGACAAGGCATGAACTTCCGATGCTTGAAGGGCATATCAAGGTTTTTTTTCCCCCTCTCTTACATCCATCATTTGTATCAACTGTACTCCGTCATTCTTACATAAATATGCGTTTGTATTAATTTGTGTAGGTGTTTGATCCGGATTTAATATATAATGCAATTTCCCCTTCTATGGAGATTCCGGAGTGGTTCTGGCATCACACTGAGGGCTCCGTCCGGGGGTGGAAATTCCAGTTACCATCTTTGAGTGACAAAAACTGGATAGGATTGGCTATCCGTGCATCATATAGGTATATCCCACTTGCTTTCCACGGCCTTGAATTTAAGTTGGAAACCGAAAATAATCGTTTGTCATCTCTCCATCGGTATCAAATGACCAATAAAGAATTTATATTCGTTTCTGATCAACTGCCTGGGAAATTCATTTGGCTCTCCTACATACCACGACGCTGGTTTCTACATCAGTTAAATGGTGAGTCTGTCCTCATTGCTTCACCTGGTGACTGGGATCGGGAGCCGGCTTCACCTGGTGACTGGGATCGGGAGCCGTACTTGGTCCGTCACCGTTTTGTGTATGCGCATGACGTGGAAGAATTTAAGCAGCTCTGTTTCGATCTTCATCGACCCCCTGCCCAACAGTAAAAAGATCAGGAATATGGGATTTTATTTCTTGTTTTGTACCTTCAATTAACTTGTCAGGACATGGATTTTTTTATTTTTTTTGGTCAATAAGAAGGACATGGATTGAATTGAATCTGTGATAAATTGTAAGCAGAGACAGAAATTTTCAGTTGGAATGACGCTCAGTCCGAATTTTCTCTGGTGAGTACGTACTATCAGTTTGAGCCTCCGAGGCAAAGACCAAAGCCCAATAGCTTATCTTGGACCAGTCGGGAAGGCCCATATTAACCCAGGACCGAGTAAGTGAGAACCACGGATCAATCAGAATTGCAAGAATAATGAATAGAAGAGCAACTGGAATCAAATCGGATCTCTGGCAACAGTTTGGCTGACAAATGAGCTTAATATGGAGCTAACAGCCCGGTCTTATTTGGTAGATTACACTTCCTAATTTCATTGTTGGGCACTATAGTCGTACGTGACTTGTTCTCAAGTATTACATATCATTTTAGATAGTGAGTTTTTGATGAGTTAGTGCCATCATATTGCTTTCTCATTCAGTCATTTGTATTTGTTCCTTTTAGTAGCATTTTTGATAGATCTGTACTTTCTATGTTGATTTTATATCCTGTGGAAGTGGTTTTGGCCAAGTCCCCCTTTTTTTTTGTACCTTTCTTTTCTATTAATAAAATTTCGAATGAGGGCGAAGAATTAGCCCTTATGTCGCTTCTCAAAAAGAAAAAAAAAATTCTCTGTAACAAATTTAAATCTCTAATTTAGCAGCAATTTTATAAGGCATTTGACTCTACAGTTTTAATAATATTTGATATCTTAGTAAGTATTTATTTTAGAAAATTATTCAAACGGGTTGGTTTATGGGCTTTCGGGTATTTCTTGAAACTCATATCTTTCAAGTCGTTAGCATATGGTAAATAGGGATCGTTCTATCCGGGGATTGAGGGTACACTTGTAATTGTGTAAACAAATAAAGAAATTAAACAATAAAGTATTATTTACAAAAATAAAACAAAGAAAAGAAATATATACAAGTAAACACAAATAAGGGGGTTTTACGATTATAAGATTGAAAATTAAAATAAAAAAAATGTAAAAACACATATACAAGGGTGGAACGCAAGGAACAAAGATCAAAACCACAATCATATACATGAAATCCTATTACAATTCCTATAGTTGATTTTCTATGTCATGAGAAATAAGTTGACCATGTGATAGCAAACGATTTCTCATATTTTACTTTCCTTGAATATTTAATCTAAGTGAAAGCACCTAAATTAAACCTATTGAACATGCAATCATAGTCTAGAAAGCAAGCTAAACAAGAACACATTCAACGCATGAAGAACAAAGAAAGGATGTCAACCAAAGTGCACAACCTAGTATGAAAAAGTTCATCTATTTGCAATCCTCCTTAATTGATCTCAACTTTTGTCCAAAGTCTTTACTACTTATGATTTAGGTTCACAAAACTATTAGGTGAATTGTTTACCTAAATCTAGCTCAAATTACATGCATATATCCCAAGTTGGCCACCAAAGAACTTAAACATGCAAAAGTTTTCTGTAATCCAAAATCAATCAAGCAATCTCACATAAGCAACGTAGAAATCAACATATAAAAATCACAACTTTATTTCAAAACATAAAACGGGCTTTAAACTTTGCCCTTAACGTCATGTTAACTATAGTTCATAGTTCTACAAAATCAAAATAAAGAAGACAAGAGAAATGATATAATACACTGTGAAAAATGAATGATAAAGCCTTGAGACGAGAACTTGAAGATCCTTGAAAGCAAGCAATCTTCTAAGGACGATACAAGGGTGGATGGCGGCTAGGAAATTGATATATTGGATGGCTTCTTTTTCTCCTTGCTTGAAAATGCAGAACTACAAGACTAGAGAATGAAAAAGAAATGAAACTAAGAACTAGGAAATGGAAAAGGAAAATGGAGAGAAAATGGAGAGACAAAGAAGATGAAATGGATGAAGGAATGTGTCTAAGAACTAAAGAATGGAGAGGAAATGGTGAGACAAAGAGAATGAAATGGATGAAGGAATGTCTGATTGAGAGTGAGAGGAAAATGTGTTTATATAGGGAAGAAAAAGAAGAGTGAAATGATGAGTGGAAGAAAAATAATGAAAGTGGAGTATGGAAGTGATTTGTAAAATATGGAAAAAATGGAGTAATGATAAAATGAAAGCAAAGCATGAAGGTGCAGAAATATGGAAGTGATGATGATCTATTAAAGAGATTGGAGTAGAAGAATATATCCAAGGAAAAAGAGAAAAGCATCTAGCTTTCTTCATGTGGGTAGGAAACATGAACATGATGAATGTTGAGCTGGTTTTAGGTCAGTTTCTGCCCCTTTATTCCTTCAATTATTTCTCCACCAAGACTTCATAATGGGCCTCCTATTTCTTCATATCAAATATTCCTCTACGAGTGTAGATCATCCTGGTCAAATTTCAGAGTTAAATTCCATGTGGTTGGGTCAGAAACTCTGCTGGACTCCTTACAGGTCCAGTTTTCCAGTTTTGCTTCTGCAGAAAATTGGACTGATTGTTTGAAGGCTTTCCACTCAAAATTAGCTCTGGCACTCTTCATAAGAAATAATTCTTGGGATGTCTAGAATGGATCTGGAGAGGTTTAGCTCATTTGGAGATTATTGAGTCAGGCAGCCGCTCCTTCTTCCTTACTTGGCTTGGTTTCTCCTAGCCGGAGTAGGAAAATGTCTAACACACTTTCTCTTCTCCATTATTTCCTTAGTCATTTCTGAACTTTGAGATTCCATTTAGCTCTTAAAGTATCATCACGAACACAATGTACCTATAAAACACCTAATAAGTTAAACTGATCAAGTTAAAGGAAATAACTTAGTGAAATATAGGGTTTAAATATTATAAATGTCGCATTTTAAGCTCCTATCAAATTCCCCCACACTTAATTTTTGCTAGTCCTTTAGCAAAATCAACATAACAAAACTAAACTAAAACCACAGAAAACAACTAAGTATAGAAAACACAAAACACAAAAGCAAATCGTAAAACACAAAGAAGACTAACGAGAACACGCAAATGTTGAAGATAGCAAAACTTAAAAAAAAGTCGACTCACAAAAAGACTATTACACCCTTTAGTATATTTTCTCAGAATTCTCATACTTTCAAGGCACAAAGATTAGCACTCAACCAAGAATCAAGATATTCAAAAGCTAATTCAAACATATAATCCACATATACATAAGTAGGACTTGGTTGCAACAATGGTGATGGGATGGAGCTCAGCATATTTTAGACAAGTATGATTCATATTCTCACGAGGTATATCAACTCTTTCTTCTCTCAGATCAAGGCAATGCTTAAAATCTTATAATCACTCAATTATATGTGAGAGAAAATATTTTGAGGCAATCAAATAGCTCACATATATAAGAAACGAAAACACTTTG